>SJYC01027518.1:0-15708 GCA_006408675.1 Madoqua kirkii | reverse complement strand
CAGAGACATTACTTTGCCAAAAAAGGTCCATCTAGTCAAGGCTATGGTTTTTCCAGTGATCATGTATGGATGTGAGAGTTGGACTGTGAAGAAAGCTGAGTGCCAAAGAATTGATGCTTTTGAACTGTGGTGTTGGAGAAGACTCTTGAGTGTCCCTTGGACTGCAAGGAGATGCAACCAGTCCATTCTGAAGGAGATCAGCCCTGGGATTTCTTTGGAGGGAATGATGCTAAAGCTGAAACTCCAGTACTTTGGCTACCTGATGCGAAGAGTTGACTCACTGGGAAAGATTCTGATGCTAGGAGGGATTGGGGACAGGAGGAGAAGGGGACGACTGAGGATGAGATGGCTGGATGGCATCACTGACTTGATGGACGTGAGTCTGAGTGAACTCCAGGAACTGGTGATGGACAGGGATGCCTGGCGTGCTGAGATTCACGGGGTCGCAAAGAGTCAGACAGAATTGAGCGACTGAACTGAACTGAATGGTCTCGTGGCTTTCTCCACTTACCTCAATTTCAGTCTGAATTTGGCAATAAGGAGTTCATGATCTGAGCCACAGTCAACTTCCGGTCTTATTTTTGCTGACTGTATAGAGCTTCTCCATCTTTGGCTGCAAAGAATATAATCAATCTTATTTCGGTGTCGACCATCTGGTGATGTCCATGTGTAGATGTGTAGAGTCTTCTCTTGTGTTGTTTGAAGAGGATTAGTACTGATCCATAAAAGGAGTGAATTTGAGTCAATTGTAGTGAAGTGGATGAACCTAGCTCCTACTATACAGAGTTAAGTGAGTCAGAAAGAGAAAAGCACATATTGTATATTAATGCATATATATGGAATCTGGAAGGATAGTACTGATGATCTTATTTGCAGGGCAGGAATGAAGACTTGGACATAAGGATGGAAGCTTGCTCCTTAGGGGTCATCAAGTTTTGTTCCAGGTGTATGTTCACAAGCAAATAGTATGCAGTGTGGCATCACTGATCTGCACAATCTTCCTATTAACTTCCAAGGACTTTACTTGACAGCAGTCTATTAGTCTGCTTGAAATGATAGATTTTATTTTATTTCTGAAGAGTCAGATTTTTCTTCCTAACCCTCTATCATTCTTTAAATGGGTCTGGATTATTGAAGTTAATATTTTATTTCACTTAACTAATACCTTCTATCATTTCAATAATTACTGTATTGAAGAGTCTTGAAATTATGGAGCTTGCATTTCAATTTTTTTTTAATGTGGACATTTGGTTGCCATGGTTCCTACTTTGATCTGGACACCTTGAGTAGCCATTTCTCCTTATTCGCAACCTGTTCTTATCCCCAGTGTTAATGAAAGTTCTGGTGGATTTCCCCCACCCTGCTGTTTCCCCCTGTTTTTCTACTATAGGATATAGTATTCAAAAGGAGAAACCACTGTTGCTCTCTCATAGACAAAAGATGGTATCTTTCTTATAATTTTCCAGTGAATGCCCAGCAATGCCCCCAGACTCAGGCCCTCATGATTCCAGTGGCCCGTTTCAGATGAGGGCAACCAACAGGCCGGGCCATCTGAGCACCTAGCAGAGCCTTCTGTGTTTGATGACCGAGTTGCCGACATAAAGGACTTTGCACTGGACCTGGGATCCCAGTCTTTTCCAGCTCTTGAGCTTGGCATGTTACTCTCTCATCTTCAGTGCTACCATCTTTGGTATACAAAGGTGTTAATTTTGAAAGGTCTTTTCTGGCTCTCAAATCCCAAGTCTAGTGAAAGCAAAAGAAAACCACACTTTAATTTTGGATGTATTATTAAACGATTGATCGATTTAGCTTTTGGCTGCTCTGGGTCTTTGTTATTGCAGGAGGGCTTTCTCTAGTTGCAGAGAGTGGGGCCTGCTCTCAAGTTGGGGTGCACAGGCTTCTCATTGCAGCGGCTTCTCTTGTTGCGGGACATGGGCTCTAGAGCTCCAGTAGTTGCTGTTCTTGGGCTTAGTTGCCCTGAGGCATGTGGAATATTCCTGCCCCAGGGATCAAACACCTGTCCCCTGCATTGGCAGGTGGATTCTTCACCACTGGACCACCAGGGAAGCCCAAGGATGTATATTTAAGCCTGATTCTCAGTTGCTGAGATTTTCCAGGGCTCTTTTCTCTTCCTATGTTCCAGACCTCACCATTCCTCCCACAGTGTCCCCGCAGAGCTTTGTCCTCCATATTGGACAGATTATCATGTGCTTTTTATAATTATCTGTTCATAGCATGTGTCTCATCTATGCTACCATGTTTCCCTAGAGGGCAAGCGCTGTATCTCTCTCACCTTTATATGTCCAGCTTCACACTCAGAAGCCGTCATATCAGGCCCCTGGAATGACTGCTGAATGGCCATCCATCTCTAGGAATAAAAAGCAACAACTCTGAGATCCTGAGAGTCTTTTTTCTTATGAGAGCACCCGACTGGCAGTCAAGAGAGCTTGGTTCAGCAACTGACCAGCTCTGGGCCCTGGATGCCTTGCTTAACCTATAGTTTGCCAAAACTCACTGGGTTGTGCTAGGGGTCAGATGGGCTTCCTAGGCGGCAGTAGTGGCAAAGAACCTACCTGCCAATGCAGGAGACATAAGAGACACAGTTTCGATCCCGGACTCGGGAAGATCCCCTGGAGGAGGGCATGGCAACCCACTCCAGTGGTCTTTCTGGAGAATTCCAAGGACACAGGAGCCTGGTGGGCTGCAGTCCATAGAGTCACAAAGAGTTGGACACAACTGAAGGATTTAGCACACACACAAAGGTCAAATAATATAAAACACCAGAAAATACCTTGAGTAATAAAGCAGTATTACTAAACTCACCATTACCATCCCCATTTTATGGACAAGGAAACCAAGACTCGGAGGTAACTGGTTTGATCCACAACAGTGAGCAGGTGGGTGGACTGGGATTCAAAGCTCTTTCCACTCTACCACACACACTGCCTCCTCCTTTTGCGGTGCATATTTGTTAAAGTAATACATCAACATTCAGTGAATACATGCCATGTGCAAGGTTGTATATGTGTGTATGTTACTGGTGGTGAGGAGAGGTTGTAAAAATATAGCACTTAGATGCTGCAGTCACATCCAATGGGTAGTCTTTAGTCCTCATCCCATTTAATCTCTCACCAATATTTGACCCTGTTGGCCACTTTCTCCTTGAAATACACTCCTCCCTTGGCCTTTGTAACACAATCCTCTCTCTGTGACTGACTATTCCTTTTCAGTTTTCTTTTAAAAATATTTTTTGATGTGGGCCACTTTTAAAGTCTTTATTGAATTTGTTACAGTACTGCATCTATTTTACATTTTGTTTTTTTGGTCATGAGGCCAGGGACCTCAGCTCCCTGACCAGGAATCAAACCTGCACCCCCTGCATGGAGGGTTTAATCTTAACCTGTGGACCGCCAGGGAAGCCCCTCTTTCCAATATTTTAAAAAGACTTTCCCCTTTCTACGTAGCCATCACATGTTGGTATTTCTAGACACTCTCCTCTTTTCATTCCTTCTTTCTTCCAATATAGTACCATCTGAAACAAAGGCTTCCAGGGCTATTTCTTATACTGATGAGTTTTAAATTCATATCTCTGGGCCCCAGGCCAGTATACCTACTAGACCTCTCCAGGGCACTACAAATATAGGTCTAAAGCTAAATTCAACCTGTCTATCCTTCTCTCAGTACCCCTTCCTGATCCTCTTCCAGTTTTTCTGAATGACATCATCGATGAAAGTCAAAAATCTGGGATTCATCCTTCGGACTGCCTCTCCTCCCCTCTTCCTCTGGGTGCAGCTCATTGCCAGTCCCTATCAGTGTCTCCACTAATGAGTTCTCAGCTCTGTCTCACTTTTCCATTGCCATGGTCGTGCTGCAGTCCATGCCAGCCCCACCTCTCAGCAAGACTGCCGCTTTAGCATCCTGACTTGGTCTTCCACCATCCTCACGGGCCCTCCTCCTCAAGTCCCTTTGCTACACACAAAGTGATGTTGTTATTATTTTTTTTATTTTATTGAATATTTACTTTCATTTATTTATTTGGCAGTACCGGGTCTTAGCTGCGGCATGGGGGATCTTAGCTGTGACATGGGGGATCTTAGCTGTGACACGTGAGTTCCTCAACTAGGGATTGAACCATGTCCCCTGTAGCAGAAGTACAGGGAAGCCCCAGAGCGATGCTTTTAAAAATGCAGATATACTCCTTTCCCCGCCCTTATAGATTTACATTATCTTAGGGAAAAGACAGGATCTTTCTCACGCGTGGCTTCTCAATGGTCTGGTTCTTGCCCACTCTTCTGGCCTCATCTCATTCACCCTTCCTCTCTCTTTACACTTCAGTATCGCTGGTCTTGCACTTCTAAGGACCTATTTTCTCCAATCCACAAGTGGGTCCCGGTATAGGCTGTTTCTTCTGTTTGAAATGCTCATTCTACCTCTGTCTACCCTGTGGCAAGCTGAATATTTGCCCCCAAAGATATTCCAGGTTCAAATCTCTGAAAACCATGAATGCTACCTTGTATGCTATCAGGGGCTTTGCCCATATGGTTAAAGACTCTGAAATTTGGAGATTGTCCGAAATGAGCCCTACATGGAATTGCTAGAATGAGACAGAAAGAGGGAAGGCAATGTGATGACGAAAGCAAGGAAGCAGGAAGGAATCTGAAGAGGTTGTGATCGGGCTTTGAAGACAGAAGGAGATGTCTTGGCCAAAGAATATTGCATTAGAAGCTGGAAAAGGCAAAACGACGAATTCTTCTCTAACGCCTCCTGAGTAAGCTCGGCCCGTGCGACCTTAGTTTCTGCCCAGTGAGACATCTTTTGGACTTAGGCCTCTAGAACTATAATCTGAGAGGCTTCTAAGAAGGTACTGAGTTTATAGCAATTTGTACAGCAGCAGTAGGAAACCTGAACAATAGCTTCCTGTTCAAACAAATGCTTTGAAGCAATGGAGCCACAGAGACAGACTTATGGATGCAGATGGGAAGGAGAGGGTGGGATGAGCTGAGAGAGGAGCAGGGAAACATACACAGTACCATATATAAAATTAGATAGCTGGCGGAAGTTGACTGCTGGATGCAGGGAGCTCAAATCTGGTGCACTGTGAAAACCTAAAGGGGCGGGGGGGTGAGAAATGGGAGAGAGGTTCAAGAGGGAGAGGACATATGTATGCCTATGGCTGATTCATGTTGATATGTGGTGGGAACCACGATATTGTAAAGCAATCACCCTCCAATTAAAAATAAATAAGTACATTTTTAAAAAAGAAAGAAGGAAAAAAAAATTCTTTGAACTCTCCAGAGTAAAAGAGGAGAGGCCAGGCCAGTGGGGTGGAGCTGCGCTGTCCAATATGGAAGCCAGAGCTCCAGGTGGTTACTGAGCCCTTGAAAGTTACACTTGAGTTAGTACAGCTGAGGAGGAACGAGGAAAGATTTAGATCATTTTCCTAAAAGCAATGCAAATCCAAAGGAGGCGAGGGACAGAAATGCATTTGAATTTGATGGAACTGCCAACTGAACTTAACCTTCCCTTGCCCCTGTCTACAGTAATGGGCACATGACCCAGGCCTGGCCCATTGTGGTAGACTCTCCCCAAGGCCGTGGTAGCTGGCCTGATGGTCTCATACCCAAGCCAGAGCAATCAGGAGTGCCTCCAGGGATTTTATATGAATGCAGAGAGGGTAAGCTCTCTTTTCCCCTGAGGGCTGCAGAGCTGGGATTATGTAAAACTGGAACTATCTCTGACCTGAAGCTCCCCTTCTCCCTCTGTTTGGGGAAGTGCCTGATAGGAGGGATAATAAAGTTGACATACAGAGAGAAGCAGAGTTCAGATTGGCAAGGGTGGGGGTACAGAGAGAACCATCTGATTATGTTTCTGGAGTCCCTGGGTCCTTAAGGTCACTCTGGTTCCTGCAATTACAAGGGAAAGGGTCACACAAAGCTGGGATCATGGGAGGCCACCTTTGCCACTGTGTGGAGGGAGCTTGCCAAAAATGAAGCCAAGAGGGAAGAAGGCAGAGATGAGAAATCATGGAAAAGAGTAGGCGTCCTGAAGAAGAGCTTGTGAACTTCTGGGATCCAATGAGTCTGATGCTAGCATGACCTCTTAGCTGTCCCCATCATGTGAGCAAATAAGTTCCCCTTTTTTTCCTAAGTATTTTGAATTAGGGTTCTTTCACTTGACCAGTCCAGTTTTATTCATATGGCTAGCCAAGTGACTGTGCATTATTTGAAATAAGATGTTTAAATATTTATATTTGCACCAAGCAAAGAAAAAGAAACTATTCAGAGATTCTCATAAGAAGATTAGGCAATAGAAGCAAAACCCGTTAAACAACAGCCTTATAAACAGCGGCGATAAATTCAGGTCCCAGTCAATCAGGGGCCTCCCTGCTAAGTTCGATTCCATTCCACGCACTCTCCTCCCCCTCATCAGTCCTAAGGTGAGCTGTGATGCCAAAGGAGGAGTAGGGTCTATGATCTCAATGCTTTTATTATCCTCTGTCTCTATCCTGTTGATGATGATTTCAAAAGTATTAAAGTATAAGATCTGCAAGGTAAGGGGTTTTGATCTGTTTTGGTCCCTGTTGTATCTTCAGTACCTAGAATAGTGCCAGGCTGATAATAAATGCTCAAAAAATGTTTTTGAATTGAATGAATGAATGTCAGCAACAGCTACTTTGCACCCACTGCTAGGATGCAACATCAGGAGATCCAAGAGAACTGAAAAAGTCAGGAATGGTTCTCGGCCCTTGCAGAGGGTACAAATTAACTTTGACCCTAATTTTTCTTTATTATTAATTTTTTCTTATTGCCCTGCTCCCACCCTGCCCTGTCCTGTGCCCCCCCAATTCTTTCTTTCTCGATCTATTTTGATCCCTAGCCTGAAAATCATTGAGTTTGTTCCCTTATAATTTTCAAAATGCTCTTCAAAGAGCACCCATGTTCTCAGAAATTTTCACATCATGTCATCTAGTTCAGATATTTCCTTAGATGCTAAAGTTGGTGTGGATCGAATGCTTAGGAATTACAGAGTCCCTGGAAGCTCCTAGGAGATACAGTCGTTTGTTTTTAAGCTTAGAAAATAAACACGGCCGGGTAGGATAATTTAATTCCACATCTGGGATGAAAAGATGGCAGCACATTCTGTGTTACTCATGGAGCAAACCTAACCCATTCAAGTAAGCCACTGGAAATTGTGAATAAAATTACCATAGTGACTTCGTGATGGTGGTTTTCTGAATGCCACCAGTCAGTCCATAACGGGAGATCTGCCAGAGTCCCCTCCGCTTCTGAACCGGTCTTGAGTCATGGCCAACCTGCTGTCAGTCCCTGACCTGAATGCATTGTTTTTGGTAATCCACGTGGACCCTGGAGGCTGGGCTGCGGGTATCCAGTGCTCATGCGCAGATCAAAAGCTGGGTTCCCAGCATCAGCACGTTGGGCACAGGGAATTCTGCCCACCAGGGCAGGGTTACAGCAGATGCTTGCTCCACCCTGACACAGTGCCCGCGGGCAGCAATCTATAAACCATCGAGGCCGTCACTCTCCCAGTGTTCTCCCAGCAAGAGAGTGTGCACAGGGCTTTTAGCACCAGCAGCTGGGCGCCGTACACTTCCGTTTGCTTAAGGAGTCATTATTAGCCAGAAAAGAATCATGACGTCAGTCTGGTCTTTGTGGATTTCCTGATTCATTGTTTAAGAAGGAGACATATTCCTAATGAGCCTTAGCTCAGATATCTGGTGAGGTATCTGGTTCAATCTATATCATAGGATCATCATTTTTCATTTTCCACGCCCTGAAAAATTCAATGTATCCTCCTCTTTGACATTGTAGAAATCAATTCCACGGAAGAGAGGACCGAGGGGCTTGTTTTCCATCTTTCTTCCCTTCTAGCTACAGGGCGGGGCTGCAAACAATGAAAGGCAGAAGACAGCTGGGAAAATCCTGCTGATTTTCAGATTCTGTCTTTCATAACAAAGCTGCAGTTTAGGCACCCTCTGCCATGGGTCCCGGTGTTCCGGGGTCGGGGGTGTTTCCGAGGCTGAGCGCCCTTCAGCTCTCTGAACCACCCGCAAGGGAGATCTGAGATCTGCGTGGCTCCTTTTCTCAGCTGCGAAGCGAGGATCTGAGGGCTGAGCCCCTATCTACGTTCAAGGGGCAGGATAGTGTCTGTGAGGCTCTTGGGCCTTTCAAGACAGGTGCTGTAAGAACGTGAGATAAAAGCTTCCGGAGATGAAACGCTGGTCAGGAGGCCCTTTGAGGGCTGATAACACTGCAATTGCTTCCCACCCCCTGCCCCCAGCCCGCTCTGTTGTCAAGCCCTTGGCATTCGGTTGGCTGTGATGTAAGGACCTGAGCGGGGAAAGGTCCTGCATTGTAACGCCTCTTCCCTGACTCCCCCTCCAGGGAAAGGGGCGAGAAGAAAGGAGGGGAGTCGGGAGGCTGGAGGGGGCGGTGAGGGAGGGTTCTGATGCGGATCTCTTCCCAACAGCGCTGGAGGAGGGCAGAGCCGCTGAGATGGCCCCACGAGCCTCATGCTCACTCTTTCCAGGATGTCTGGGGACTCTGTAGCTTCGGTTCCCTCTTATCTCCCCCGGACTGGGAAGGAGGTAGGGCTTCCACTGAGATTGGCGGCAGGTGCCAGCCAGACCCCCCTGGAACTTGGTGATGGCCCTGCTCCAGTACATGGTGGTGTTCTCCACCATTCATTATGTGTGTCTCCCAATAGATGGAGCTCCTTCTGAGAACACTAGCTGGCCTTCCTCCACATTTCCCCCACTTCTCTGATTCTGATTTCCAAGAGAATCTGCTGGCACAGAACCTGCTCGATAACAAGAATTGAAATGAAAGGGACTTTGACAAACTAGGGCTTCAACTCTTCTCCAGCACACACACATACATATATATGTGCATGTATTCAGTCGCTTCAGTCGTGTCTGACTCTTTGCGACCCTATGGGCTATAGCTCGCCAGGCTCCTCTGTCCATGAGGATTCTCCAGGCAAGAATACTGGAATGGGTTGCCATGCCCTCCTCCAGGGGATCTTCCCAACCCAGGGATCAAACCTGTGTCTCTTACGTTTCCTGCACTGGCAGTCAGGCTCTTTACCACTAGCACCACTTGGAAAGCCCATTTGTACAGAACTGAATCAGTCTTCTGTACACCTGAAACTAACACAATATTGAAAATCAACTATCCTTCCATTAAAAAAAAATGACTGGTATTACAAGAAGTGCAGGTCCAGGAGACTGGTGATAATCCCCAACCTGAAGGTCCTGGCACAGCCATGCCACCGGGATGGAGTTGGAAGATGACAAATTTGAACCTTTGTTGTTATCCAGTCACTAATTTGTGTCTGACTCTCTGCAACACGCCAGGCCTTTCTGTCCTTTACCATCTCCCAGAGCTTGCTCAAACTCATGTCCATTGAGTCTGTGATCCCATCAAACCACCTCATGCTCTGTCGCTCCCCTTTCCTCCTGCTCTCATTCTTTCCCAGCATCAAGGTCTTTTCCAATGAGTCAGCTCTTTGAATCAGGCGGCAAAGTATAGGAGCTTTTGAACTTTGAAGCTGGTTAATTTCACAAACAGCCCACATCCTGTTAATCTACACATCTGTTTTCTAAGTGTTATCTGTATGATGCATTTTTTTCTAGGGAGAGATCTCATCTCATTTTTATTTATAAACTCTGGGCTTCCAAACAGCCCTACTAATGTAGAACCTTAGATTGCTCATCCTACTTCTATGATATGGTCGTGGTCAGCAGAATAATGACTGTTAAATAAGTTCACATCCTAATTCCTGAAATCTATGTTACTTTTAGATGGCAATGGGACTTTCCAGATGTGATTGAGTTAAGGATCTTGAGGGGAAGAGCTTATCCTGGATTATCTGGGAGGCTGGTACATAGGAGGGACACAGGAGGAATTGGGGGAATCAGAGGAGAGGACACTGAGACCTTTAAGTAGGGGTCAGAGTGATGCACTTTGAAGACAGATAAAAAGGTCACACATCAAGGAATTCAGGTGGCCACAAGAAGCTGAAAAAAGGCAAGGAAGTGGATTCTCCCCTGGATCTTCCAGAAGGAGTCAGCCCTGCCAAACATCTTGACCTCAGCCTTGTGAATCTCATTTTGGATTTCTGACCTCCAGACATATAAGAAAATGCATTTCTGTTGTTTTACACCACAAAGTTTGTGGGAATTTGTTACAGCATCAGTAGGGAACTCTGCAGTGGCAGGGCTGGTACCAGGGGTCTGGGTGACTGAAGGGCAGGGTGAGAGTCCTGCTGGATGGAAGAGGCAAGAAACAGGTGTAGACAACCTGTTGATGTCCAGCCCTCTCTCTACAGGTCTTGGGCTGGGGAGGTGACATCGTTCCAGCTTTGTCCATCCCTAGGGACTTAAATGGGAGAGGGCAATGGCAACCCACTCCAGTACTCTTGCCTGGAAAATCGCATGGACAAGGAGCCTGGTGCGCTGCAGTCCATGGGGTCGCTGCGAGTCCAACATGACTGAGTGACTTCACTTTCACTTTTTACTTTCATGCATTGGAGAAGGAAATGGCGACCCACTCTGGTGTTCTTGCCTGGAGAATCCCAGGGATGGGGGAGCCTGGTGGGCTGCCATATATGGGGTCACACAGAGTCAGACACGACTGAAGCAACTTAGCAGCAGCAGTAGCAGCAGGGACTTAAATGCAAAATTCTGGCTATGGTGGTTGCTTGGTGATGGAGTAGCAAATGGGAGCAAGCAACAGTGCTTCTATGATGCCTGGGGCTCCCTACAGGAAGCTTGTTCTCACACCTGAAAATCCCCCACAGTGACACAAGCTAGGGCTTGAACTCTACTCCAAAACACAAGCCCAGAAAAAGAATCTAATGGTCCCAGAGTAAATGAACCTGAAAGTTACTGCCTAAAAGATGAGTTGGATGCCATTGGCCATATAGTGACCAATGCCCAACTGACCCAAGTGCATAGCACATCATATATATACTGGGTGTGCTCAGTTGCTCAGTCATGTCAGACTCTTTGAAACCCCATGGGCTGTAGCCTGCCAGGCTCCTCTATCCATTTGATTTCCCAGGCAAGAATACTGGAGAAGGTTGCCATTTCCTACCCCAGGGGGTCTTCCCAACCTAGAGATCAAACCCTCATCTTGTGCATTGGCACGCAGATTCTTTACCACTACTGCCACCTGGGAAGCCATATATATATGATAAGGGACAGTATTAGAACTATAAGATAAGATCAACTGAGAAGTAAAAAAAAAAAAATTAGAAGTATGTATGAAAAAGGTAATAGTTGAATCAGTAACACGGAGAAGGGATAAACACTTGGAAGAGTACATCTGAGACCAAGGTTGTGAGTTTACGGTATAAGATTAAGGGACTTTGCCAGAAGGAAACTGGAGAGGAAATTTAAGAGAAAAGCAAAATCCAAGGGCACTGAAGACCAAAGTAGAAATGCCATTATTCATCTGATAGGAACCACCAGAAAGAGAAAAATATGAAAAAAGAAATGTATGGAGAAACCATGGAAACTAACTTCCTAGAATTACAAATAAAACATTAAAAGACCCATTAGCAAGATAAAGAGAACCTCACACATAGACATATTAAAAGAGGGACGTAAGCAGAGACTGAGAAAGAAATGGAACATTTATTAAACCATAAAGGAAGCTGCCATAAGAACCAAAGCATTAGTATCATATAGACTCCATAACAGTTTGGGCCCATTTCGCTGTTGAACGTAGATGCGTAATTCTTAAAATGTTAGCTAGCTGAATCCAACAATGGCTTTATAAATAAATCATGATCAAGCGAGGTAGCTCCATGAACACAAGCATAATGTTAGATGGAGCATATAGATATATCTTAAAGGTATGAAGATGATAAAGTGATGAACAGAGTGAGATACACATGAAATACCTTTAACATGAAATAAAAGTACATGCACACAAAACACCGGTACATGAATTTTGGGAACGGGTTTCCCAGGTGGAGCAGTGGTAAAGAATCCACCTGCCAATGCAGGTGATGCAAGAGACACAAGTTCAATCCTTGGGTCAGGAAGATCCCCTGGAGTTGGAATGACAACCCACTCGAGTATTCTTGCCGGGAGAATTCCATGGACAGAGGAGCCTGGTGGGTTACAGTCCATAGAGTTGCAAAGAGTCGGACGCGACTGAGCACATACACACATACAAAGGAAAGATGCACAACAAACAAATCAGAATGATTGCCATTGAGTAGGGTGAGAGAAACTGGAATGGGAGTTGAGCGTAAAAAGATAAGTACTGATAAGAGGAAAATCTGAGTTCAGCATGGTAGAGCTCAGTTATTTCTTCTGTCTCCTTCTAAGGTTGGTTTTCAAAATGGCCATGGTAATTTGCACCTCTTCTTTGTAAAATTAATTAATTAATTTTAATTGGAGGTTGATTACTTTACAATATTGTGGTGGTTTTTGCCATACGGCAACATGAATCTGCTACAGGTGTACACGTGTTCACCATCCTGAACCCCCCTCCCTCCTCCCTCCCTATCCCATCCCTCTGGGACATCCCAGTGCATCAGCCCAAGCACCCTGTTCCATGCATCGAGCCTGGACTGGCGATCTGTTTCACATATGGTAATATACATGTTTCAATGCTATTCTCTCAGATCATCCCACCTTCACCTTCTCTCACAGAGTTCAAAAGACTGTTCTTTACATCTGTGTCTCTTTTGCTGTCTCACATACAGGGTCATTGTTACCATCTTTCTAAATTCCATATATATGCATTAGTAAACTGTATTGGTATTTTTCTTCCTGGCTTACTTCAGTCTGTATAATAAGCTCCAGTTTCATCCACCTCATTAGAACTGATTCAAATGTATTCTTTTTAATGGCTGAGTAATATTCCATTGTGTATATGTACCACAGCTTTCTTATCCATTCATCTGCTGATGGACATGTAGATTGCTTTCATGTCCTGGCTATTGTAAACAGTGCTGTGATGAACACTGGGGTACATGTGTCTCTTTAAATTCTGGTTTCCTCAGTGTGTATGCCCAGCAGTGGGACTGCTGGGTCAAATAGCAGTTCTTTATTTTCAGCTTTTTAAAGGAATCTCCACACTGTTCTCCATAGTGGCTGTACTAGTTTGCATTCCCATCAACAGTGTAAGAGGGTTCCTTTTGCTCCACACCCTCTCCAGCATTTATTGTTTGTAGACTTTTTGATAGCAGCCATTCTGACTGGCATGAGATGGTACCTCATTGTGGTTTTGATTTGCATTTCTTTGATAATGAGAATTTGCACCTTTTCTTATTTTTAACTTCTTGCTGTTGGCCACACCCTGCAGTGTGTTGGATCTCAGTTCTCTGACCAGGGACTGAACCTGGGCAGTGGCAGTAAAAGTCCAGAGTCCTAACCACTAGGCCACCTGGGAAGTTCCCACAACTCTTCTTATTCAGAGATGAACTCTACATGCCCATCCTTTGTATTTCTTCTTTGATCAAATTTCTTTGAGGAAGTTTTGACTGTATGTCTCAAGAGATCATGGAGCTTCCACTATTCCTGCTGGGGACCCTGAAAACACAATGCAGTCCTGCCGGGTAGCTGTTGGAGAAGAACCATAAGGAGAGATGCCCTAGTGGTCCCCACTGGCCTAACAAGGCTAGCACCAACCAGCCAGCCTCCATCAACTCACCAGCTTATGTTCTAAGAGGATCACTCTGGCTGCTGAGTTGAGCAAAATTGCTGGGAGGCAAAGGTTTGTGCCCACTTGACCCTGAACTTTTCCTGTAGTCATTTATCAGACCACCTTTGATCCCCATGCCCTGGAATTTTCTTTATCACTTTGCCCAAACCTCTCCCTTTTGTTTCTCCCAAGTGTGTGATGAATAATAAATGTTGAGTTAATGAATGAATGAAGGGCTAATCTCCCTCTTGAGACCTGACCTTGCACTTCACAGTGGAGATGAGCCCCATGTCTTGAAAGAAGGGAGGGGTGACATTTTACCTGGAGAAGCACAGAGAGTCATAAAGCCAGTGTTAGCTGCTGGGGAGTCAAAGAGATGCAATCATTGGCACTGAGCAACTCATCACCTACTAGAGGGGCCAGACAGGTATACTCATTAGTACCAGGTGGAGAGTGCTATAAACAGGTACACAGAGGGAATTCCCTGGTGGTCCAGGTGTTAAAAGTCTGCTCTTTCACTGCAGTGGACATGGGTTCCATCCCTGTGCAGGGTAAGATCCTGCATGCCATGTGCCAACATGTGTTCAGAACCTCTCTAACAGGCAGGTGGGTAGGGAGGTTTTCTGGAATTTGAAGGAGACCCTGTATTCCTCAAATATCTGTGTATACTGGACCATACACATACTGTCACGTCAGATAACGTGCCCTGAACGCTTGTTACTCTCTATTTAACTGTGTGTTAGACTTCTATATCTGACTGCACGCTGCCTAGGCACTGCATGCTACTCACGCAATCACGGCTGACTCTGCCCCCTCACGGACTGCAGCCCGCCAAGCTCCTCTGTCCATGGAATTCTCCAGGCAAGAATACTAGAGTGGGTTGTCATTCCCTTCTCCAGGAGATCCTCCCGATCGAACCCGGGTCTCCCGCATTGTCGGCAGATTCTTCACCATCTCCAGAAGCTCCACGGAACCTCAGACTCTCTTTCTTCTCTTTTCTGGCTCATAGCAGCATCAGCCATCAGCTTAGCAAAGCCGGAAGCTGCAGAGCTCCCTTTGACTGCTCCTCCCCTCTTGCCGCAACCCGTCACTACGGTGCGTTGGTTCTCTTCCCCTGAACTGCTCCTCCCCCTTCATCCCTAAAATGGCTGCCAGCTTAGTCCTCCCTCCTCATCCCTAAAATGGCTGCCAGCTTAGCTCCACTGCCTCTCTCCTGGGCTTCTGACAGACTCTAATTGTCTCACCTACAATCTCCCTTCCATCTAATCCTTCCACACAGTGGTCAAAGACATCTTTCAAAAATGCAGATCTGATGCTAATCTTATCTTGGATAAGCCCAGGATGAGCAGTCTCCAGTCTCCAAATTACTTCTCAGCTCACCCAATAGTATCACACTCAGCCACACTAAAGTCCCCCAGTACTAGACACCTCTGTGCTTTCCACACTTGACCTCTTTCCTCTTTCTCTCTTTGTCCTTCTGGAAGATTCCTACTCACTCTTTTGGAGCTTGTTCATGTGTCATTTGGGCTTCCCAGGTGGTGCTAGCGGTAAAGAACCTACCTGCCAATGCAGGAGATCTGAGACCCTAGTTTGATCGCTGGGTGGGGAAGCTCTTCTGGAGGAAGGCATGGTAGCCCATTCTAGTGTTCTTGCCTAAAGAATCCCATGGACAGAGGAGCCTGGCAGGCTACAGTCCATGGGGTAGCAGAGAGTTGGACACAATTGAGTGACTTAGCTTGCAAGCATGTGTCAGTCCTCTGGAAAGTTTTTCCTGCACACCCTTATCGAACCACTCTGGGTGCCCTCACCACGCCTCCAATTCCACTATAAGTCTATTAGGGTCTGTATGATGTCACTTTTCAATGGATCAAAATCATCTGTGGAGGATTTTGATTGTTTTTTTAATTAAAAAAATTTTAAGATTTCTTTTTGATGTGGACCATTTTTAAAGTCTTTATAGAATTTGTTTCAATATTGCTTCTGATATGTGTGTGTGTGTGTGTGTGTGTGTGTGTGTGTGTGTGTGTGT
>SJYC01027515.1:0-23816 GCA_006408675.1 Madoqua kirkii | reverse complement strand
TATGCAGATGACACCACCCTTATGGCAGAAAGTGAAGAGGAGCTAAAAAGCTTCTTGATGAAAGTGAAAGAGGAGAGTGAAAAAGTTGGCTTAAACGTCAACATTCAGAAAATGAAGATCATGGCATCCGGTCTCATCATTTCATAGCAAATAGATGGGGAAACAGTGGAAACAGTGTCAGATTTTGTTTTGGGGGGGCTCCAAAATCACTGCAGATGGTGACTGCAGCCATGAAATTAAAAGATGCTTACTCCTTGGAAGAAAAGTTATGACCAACCTAGATAGTATATTGAAAAGCATAGACATTACTTTGCCAACTAAGGTCTGTTTAGTCAAGGCTATAATTTTTCCAGTGGTCATGTTTGGATGTGAGAGTTGGACTGTGAAGAAGGCTGAGTGCCGAAGAATGGATGCTTTTGAACTGTGGTGTTGGAGAAGACTCTTGAGAGTCCCTTGGACTACAGGGAGATCCAACCAGTCCATTCTGAAGGAGATCAGCCCTGGGATTTCTTTGGAAGGAATGATGCTAACGCTGAAACTCCAGGACTTTGGCCACCTCATGCAAAGAATTGACTCATTGGAAAAGCCTCTGATGCTGGGAGGGACTGGGGGCAGGAAGGAGAAAGGGACAATAGAGGATGAGAAGGCTGGATGACATCACTGACTCAATGGACATGAGTCTGAGTGAACTCTGGGAGATGGTGATGGACAGGGAGGCCTGGCGTGCCAGAGTTCATGGGGTCAAAAAAACTCAGACACGACTGAGCAACTGAACTGAATTGAACTGAACTGAACTGATGCAACTTTACCTATATGGAATTAGGCAGCTTGCATTTTTACTCAACAATATCTTAGATTTCTATTGGAAAAAACAGAAGTCTTGTCATCATTGTTAATCACTATATAATATTTCATTATGTTGGAATTTACTCACAAGCTCTAATAAGTAATGTCTGTGATATGTGGGAGACTTGGGTTTGATCCGTGTATTAAGAAGATCCCCTGGAGAAGAAAATGGTAACCCAACTCCAGTACTCTTGTCTGGAAAATTCCATGGATGGAGGATCCTGGTAGGCTACAGTCCATGGGGTTTCAAAGAGTTGGACACAACTGAGCAACTTCACATAATAGACATTGATTTGAGAGTCCAACTCTTCTCTACTAAATCAGATTTTAAAGAAATATGCAAAAATGTGAAATAGCACCACTTTTCTCAAAGAAAAGTGTTTTCTCACTTTTTTTGTTTGAAAAATAGTTATTTTTCCTAAGAACATATTATTTCTATTAATGTGCAGTGATGTCACTTTTGTTATTTTTAACTGAGCTACTGCATATAAAGAGTTTTAAATTTAACATGGTAATTATTGATAGATGCAAATAAAGCTTTTTGAGTTTCTCTATAATTTTGAAGACTGTAAAGAGGTCCTAGGAACAAAACATTAGAAAACCAGGAGAAAAAGGCCATATACACCATTAACTTTTGAGTTAATTGCTTTGAATTATTAGTAATCTCTTCTTTGTAGAATCTCATTGGATTTTTTAGTATTTCTCACAGCTCCTAAAGTAGTGCTGGACTTAGCAGTTGCTCAGTAAATATAAACAGAATCAATGTGAGCTTCACCATTAAGCTTCTGAACTGCTTTTCTGTGGTTGGGGTCTCTGAGGCAACACTGGACCTTGAATACACAGGCAGAGTTCACACTTCAGTAACTGCATTTTGAAAATACTGGGTATAACTGAAAATGTCAAATGTCTTTTTGCCTTGTTGGTACTTATCACTTCAATCATCTTCAGTTTGCTTATCAAGTGATGTGATGATTGACGTGTTTACTTTGGTTTCTCTTTCTTTTTATCAAAGGTAATGATCAAACATCCCACATGAACATGAAGCTTTGTAGTCACTACTGAGAAAAAAGAGATATAAAATCTTTCCCTTCAAGGAATGTATAAGTTAAGGTGATTATTCTTTTTAGAAAGATTTGCGGGAATTTATTGGGGTTGTGATACAGTGGTTCAATATGATGTCTTATAAGACAGAAACTGTTTCCTCCAAAACCTCCCTGTGTGGGTGGGAGACATTAAGATGATGAAAAAATCATGTTGAAGCATAAATGTTTAGAGTTAGATAGTGTCTGAAGCACTATCATTAATATTTGATTAATCCTTATAATCACAAGCTTCTGTAGAAGGGAGACGAAACAGCTGTCTCAACAATTGAAAACTATGGGTTAAAGAAATTTTTTTTAGGACAAAGACATCAAGTGGTATGATTCAAGTAAGTACAATTACTAATACTAATAATCACAATAGTAATACTGGGCCAGTTTATTTTAAATTTAGTTATAGCCCAAGTAATTAATATTAGTATAATTTGTGAATGTCCATATATCTTCCACTAGCCATGTGTCATGAATTTCTAGAAACTTTTGAAGCATAGTTTACAGACAGAAGTTTACATTGTATTTTTCTTATTTTTATTGAAGTATGATTGCTTTTCAAAGGAGAAGGAAATGGCAACCCACTCCAGTATTCTTGCCTGGAGTTTCAATGCTGTGTCAATTTTTGCTGTAAGGGAGTCAGTTATATGTGTGCATATTTGCCCTCCTTCTTGAGCCTCCTTCTCGCCCTCATCCTACCCCACTAGGTCATTACAAAGCACTGAACTGATCTCTCTGTGCTATACAGCAGCTTCCCCTAGCCATCTGTTTCACATGTGTGTATATGGGCTACCTTGGTAGCTCAGCTGGTGAAGAATCTGCCTTCAGTGCAGGAGACCCTGGTTCAATTGCTAGATTGGGAAGATCCCCTGCAGAAGGGACAGGCTACCCACTCCAGTATTCACGGGCTTCCTTGGTGGCTCAGATGGTAAAGACTCTGCCTGCAATGCCTGGGTTAGATCCCTGGGTTGGGAAGATCCCTGGAGGAGGGTATGGCAACCTACACCAGCATTCTTGCCTGGAGGATTCCCATGGACAGAGGTGCCTGGCAGGTTACAGTCTATAATGTTGCAAAGAGTCAGATATTACTGAGCAACTATGAGCGACTAAGCACAGCACAGCACACTGTATATATGTTAATGCTACGCTCTCAATTTGTCCCAACTTTCCCTTCCTTCCATGTCCACAAGTTTGTTTTCTACATCTGCTTCCTGCCCTGCAAATAGGATCATCAATAAAGATTCCATATATATGTATTGATATATAGTACACATTTTTCTCTTACTTCACTCTGTATGACAGACTCTAGATTCATCCACATCACGACAAATGCCCCAATTTTGTTCCTTTTTATGGTTGAATAATATCCCATTGTATATATACATATCACATCCAGAAGTTTACATTCTAGATGAGTGAATGCAAACTGTTGCAATAACAACAATTTGAAGCCAAGAGCGTTCTTATTTCTATCTATATGACAAAAGGAAGTCACAACAGAGAACTCTGCCATTTAACCTTTCTGGGTACCATCATCTGTTCGTCAACCAGCCAAAACTCTTGGTTAAATTTACTTGTCATAAATCCATTGTTTAAAATCAAGGAAGACTCCTAAGTCACCTACTTAGTCAATTCACTTTTACTTTTCTCCCCCCTTAAAGCCAATCACAACTATTTACTGAGCGTTATGGAGAACACACAACGGGAAAGGCACTCTTTTAAGTACTGCTGCTGCTGCTGCTGCTGCTAAGTCGCTTCAGTTGTGTCCGACTCTGTGCGACCCCATAGACGGCAGCCCACCAGGCTCCGCTGTCCCTGGGATTCTCCAGGAAAGAACACTGGAGTGTACTAGAAAGGATTAAAAGGCAATACGGAATCTCTCTCCCTCAGTTCACAGTGGCTTCCTTTCAGTGTCTCCGTTTCGAGTACTGAGGATGTGGGGTGTATCATTCAGATCGGCATTATATTTATCTGCTTCAGAAAAATTTGTGGGATTCGAAGGAGAGCACAGCTGCCGGCAGCCGCCGTTCCAGTCCGGCGTTTCTGCAGCCGGCCTGGCCCTCAGCCGCTTCAAGCACGTGTAACTGGTCACAGGAGAAGGCAGGCGCTCCGGGATTCAGGTTTACTTTAGAATCCCACGCTATTGCCGGACTTGTTAGGCTGCTCAGATCTGCACTGTCTGAAGCCACCTCAGTGGCTGCATTCAGCAGGAGGAAGCCTGTGGCTTGTGATGCGACAGAAGTCTCATTTCGGAGGAGTCATATGCCTCACACATGCCGTGGATTCGAATCCAGCTTCACTGCTTGTGGGACATGGTCTGGCACAGGGAAATCACCATGTCAGCTGTAATGTCCACTGCTACAACGACTGGGTAAGCTTAGGCAATTATTCTCTAGGCCTAAACCGAGAACTGGAGGAGGAGATGGCAGCCCACTCCAGGATTCTTGCCTGGGAAATCCCATGGACAGAGGAGCCTGGTGAACTATAGTCCATGGGGTCACCAAGAGGCAGACATGACTGAGCAACTAAGCACACAATGAGAATGATGCCCATTGCATTTACCTAGAAATTTCATTGTGATGCTGGGGAAGACTCTCGAGAGTCCTTTGGACTGCAAGGAGATCAAAGCAGTCAATCCTAAAGGAAATCAGTCCTGAGTATTCATTGGAAGGACTGATGTTGAAGCTGAAGCTCCAATACTTTGGCCACTTGATGCAAAGAGCCGACTTACCGGAAAAGACCCTGAACTGGGAAAGATTGAAGGCAACAGTAGAAGGAGGCGGCAGAGGATGAGATGTTTAGATAGTTTCCTCTACTAGATGGACGTGAATTTGAGCAAACTCCGAGAGATAGTGAAGGACAGAAGAGCCTGGTGTGCTACAGTCACAAAGAGTCTAACATACTTAGCGACTGAACAACAACAAAATCATTGTGAAAATTATAAGAAAGATTACATAAATGGTAATTAGCATAGTGGCCAATAAACAGCAGAATAAAGAAATGATAGCTGCTGTGATTATTGATGTTCTTATTGTTACTGTTATTCCTGCTATTAAGGCTGGAAGGATGTCTACTTCTGCTCAGCCAATACATCATGGCAATGGATCATAGAAATGTTGCTCTTAGGCGCTGATATTTCCTAAACAGATAAACATCATATTCACTGCTGTTTTGATCATTTAGAATCAACATTATCATATATTTGTTTTGTAGGAGCACCATAAAAATCTCTTCATTAACACACTGATAGCATCTTTTATTTTCCTACACTCAATCAGAAGTTTTTTTCTGCCAACAATTAGTCATGTTTCATCAAAGCAACAACTACCTAAAGGAATATGAATGTTCTACAGAACTTCATCCTTCTTGCATTTTCATGGGAAATTAAGATCCCAGTCACAGCCAATAGCACAGGAAATATGTGATTCAGAGAACAGCACCGGCTTGTTTTCTTGTTGTTGCCAGATAACGCTGAACCGTAGGCTGCAGAATTGCTTTGGGCTGAAAAGATTCTCTCTCCACAGATATCTTCCTTTTACGATTGCCAGAGTCATTGAAAGTAAATTTCAGATCTAGCTAAAGGAAAATATCAAAGACACTCTGTGGTGACAGCCTCCTGCGTGTAACAGAAAATTTTATACTTCTGATTCAGATTCTTTGGGAAAAACATGGAAGGATACTTACAAAAATAAGGGACACTGCTGCAAGAAACCTTTGCTTTGTTGATAGTTTGCAAATTGTATTCTAATACAAATACTAGTATTGTATTTTCATTTGATAAAAGTATTGTATTCACATTTGATTAAAGGGTATTTTATTCTCGTTTGATAAAAGATGTTGGAGAAGACTCCTGAGAGTCCCTTGGACTACAAGTTAATCCTAAAAAAAAAGCAACCTTGAATATATATTGGAAAGACTAATGCTGAAGTTGAAGCACCAATACTTTGGCCACCTGATGCGAAGAGCAGACTCATTGGAAAAGACTTTGATGCTGGGAAAGATTGAGGGCAGGAGTAGAAGGGGACGACAGAGGATGAGATGGCTGGATGGCATCACCGACTTGATGGACATGAGTTTGATCAAGCTTAGGTAGACAGTGAAGGAGAGGGAAGTTTGGTGTAATGACGTTCGTGGGGTTACAAAGAGTTGGACACAACATAGTTACTGAATAACATTCTCATTTGATAAAGATGTTGGTAAATAACCCTGCTCATAAGTTTCATTAAGATTTTTATATTGTAGCATGATCTCCTGTTGTATTCACTTTTCATTTTATCCTTTTAGTAACAGAATCTTCCAAATTTTAGTTGGGCACACAGGCTCCATTTCCTAGGCTACCCTGAAGCTAGCTATGTGATTACATTCTGGTCCATGGGCTATGAGCTCCCTTTAAAAAAGAAGCTGGCTCTCTTTCATCCTTTCTGTTGGGTAGAGTGGAAAAGAGGTGCTGTAGATGAGGGTAACATCCTGAGGAGCAGTGGAGCCCCAAAGTAGAAGGGTACATTTAAAATTGAGGGCTTCCCTGATAGCCCAGCAGTTGGAACTTTGCCTCCCAATGCAAGGGACACAAGTTCAATCCCTGGTCAGGTAGCTAAGATCCAACATGCCTCTTGGCAAAAAAAGCAAAACGTAAAACAGAAGCAATATTGTAACAAATTCAATAAAGTCTTCAAAAATGGTCCACATCCAAAAAAAAAATCTAAGAAAAAAAAAGAGTAAATTGGATTCTATATCGATTAAAATTTAATGAAGAAAATCAGAAGAGCCTGGGTTCCTGGAGGACCTCATGGAACAAAGTTAGTTTCTTGTTCTGACTTGCCCCAAACCCCTGCACTCCTCCAATAAAAGGAAATATGTGTCCATTCTGTTTAGGGTGCTGTGTTTTGAGGTTGCCATGCTATGGCAGCTTGGGCTGTATCCTAAATCTTCCACACTTGCTATCTTCCCGTTGGATCAGGTGCTCATGGGACACAGTAGATGTTGAAAGGAAAAAGAAAAATGACTTCTCTGACACTCTCTTCCAAGATGGGGGACGAAGCCCCATTCACATCCTGGGCCCTGTTAGCTTACTATGTATCTTTAGCATCTGTATCAGTTTTGGTGCCTTTTTATTTTTTTCTTATTTGTTAAATGAAATGAACAATAACCATGCTACAGCTATTCAGTTCAGTTCAGTTCAGTTCAGTCGCTCAGTCGTGTCCGACTCTTTGCGACTCCATGAATCGCAGCACGCCAGGCCTCCCTGTCCATCACCAACTCCCGGAGTTCACTCAGATTCACGTCCATCAAGTCAGTGATGCCATCCAGCCATCTCATCCTCTGTTGTCCCCTTCTCCTCCTGCCCCCAATCCCTCCCAGCATCAGAGTCTTTTCCAATGAGTCAGCTCTTTGCATGAGGTGGCCAAAGTACTGGAGTTTCAGCTTTAGCATCATTCCTTCCAAAGAAATCCCAGGGCTGATCTCCTTCAGAATGGACTGGTTGGATCTCCTTGCAGTCCAAATCCACTATAAAAGTAGTTAACTCTGTTCTAGTGAACTCTCTGTCAAGGAGCCATTATTGTCTTTGTCTAGCTAAGCAGGACCTCAGCGGGCAATTCAACATGGAAAATGGTACAAGGACATGTGGTAACATGAATAAAGGGTGGTTTGTATCGAGCATTAGAGTTGATGGCAGCTAACCTTACCCCTCCCTAAAGAGATGCAAGGAGTCTCTTGCCTTTATTAAGTCCCCAAGCTGCATCCTATAAGCAGAACTCTATGCATCATGCTGTTTTGCTAAAAGGAAATAGGGAAGCTTTGGGGGCCCCTGTGAAACCTCCCTTGACATATTTAGCCTGTGGCCTGTGCATATTCACTCCAGCTCCAGATGTGTGGGTGCCTTTTAGTCAAATCAGACTCAGTTTTGCATCTGTCTCCCAGGGCAGAGATGAGAGAGAGGGAGCAGGTGTGACGGTCTGCAGTAAGAACACAGCACAGACTTCCTTTGAAGTCTGAGTGTGGGTACATTTTGTCTCACTGATACCCTTGGTACATCTGGGATGGTAAATGGCATGGTGAGTCATTCAGAAAGTGGAAACGGAAAGTGTTGGTGGGTCTGATATTGGGTTTTGTAGCAAAAAATGCACATCTAGAGAAACTTGGAGAGTACCAGGCTTCCTTCTCCTCCTTGGGGAGCTTTCAATTATCTATGTTATGGTTATTTAAATGTACGTATGGCTGAGAATCCTTGTAGCACAAGATTTCAGGGATTTGGGGCTTCCCTGGTGGTCCAGTGGTTAAGAGTGCATGCTTCCAATGCAGGGGACACAGGTTCAATCCCTGGTCTGGGAAGTACGATCCTATACGCTGTGCAGTACGGCCAAATGAAAAAGAAAAATGTTTTAAAAGATTACAGAATTTAAGTCACCAGTGTCTTAAATATGGCTCCCCCAGAAATATCAGAGAAAAAGACTTCTCAACATGGGATTTTGACGAGTCCTGAAATAGTCCAAATTTCTGATTGTTGGTATGAGAAGTCCCTTCCTAGTCTGTCTTATTTCCTGCCTCTGCTTCTGCCTCCTTGGGGTATGATCTCAAATGGTAGAAGCATTGGAACCAGCAGACTGGATTGCAGTTTTTGGCCACATAGTACCTACCGTCCATCATTCTTTCAGCATGGAGAAGACTGGCCAGGTTACCTTCCTTGCATCATCATTGGATTTTTTTCCCATGTCTGAGAGGCTCTCACTGATGGATTCCAGAGGCTCATCCTGGGATGGTTCTCCAAGAAGGAGGTGGTTTAGGAGTAAGAGGCCGTGCTGTCTGCTGAACCCCAGCCTCAGCCCCCATGTACCTGGCCAGCCTCGGAGGGAAGACCGCAGTGCTGGGGCACCAGCCCTTTCAGCCGCCGCCTTCTTTCCTAAGGTCCTTAACGAGCATGCTAATTAGTGGCAATTTCCCTGGTGGTTTGTGTGATGTGGAGACTCCTCCACTAAGAAACGGCCCAGAACCACAAACTCATTTAAAATAGTCAATCCTACTGGAGATAGAAATAACTCCTTGTCTGTGTTGATCCTAGCTAATGACCAGTGAGCAGGAGGTAAAGTCTTGAGAAGAGAAGGCTGGGCTCTGACTCAGAAGAAACCACCATCTGACATTTTTAGCCTCTTCTTTGGTCCTACTGGAGGGACTCTTCTTCCTACAGCCAAGTTGAACAGAGTATCTCTACCAGCTCACATTCTGCTACGCCAGCTGCCCTCCTGCCAATCAATTTGGACTTTTCTTGTTACCCTTCTGGTGCTCGAGATTCACAGCACATGTCTCTGAGGAAGCCCCAGATTTGTATGAACTTGAGCATGATATCCAGGAAGAGGAGACAAAGCAAGCATCCCCAGAGATCAGTAGTGCTCAACCAGGAGAGTCTTGGATTCTCAGGGACATTTCAGAATGCCTGGGGACCTTTTTGGTCATCACAACATGGGGAGAGCAGGGCTTTGGTGCTACTGATGCATAGAGGGTCCAACCTGGGATGGCTGCTAAAGATCCACAAGGCACAAAACAGCCCCCGTGACTAAGCATCCTCCAGTCTCCAATGTCAACAATGCCGATCTCGAGAAACCCTGGGATAAATGAAGGCGAAAAAATGTTCTCATATATTCTGCAGTGTAAGAATGAGAAATTTTCATGGAGCATCTATTGTGCATGTAAATGGTATGATGTTTTATGAGAAATTCTGTAAGCAATAAGTCATATTCACTAACATCAGGAAGTTTCTAATTTACTTGGATATAGTACATGTGCATTGAAAAGTTGTGTTATTTGCTACAGCAATAACTCACTTGCAAGCAAGATTGGTGTTTCTATTAGTTTGCTAGGGCTGCAATAAGAGAGTGCCACAGTCTGTGTGACTTAACAGAGATTTATCTTCTCACAGGTTTTGGAGACCGGAAGTCCCAGATCAGAGAGTCAGCAGTGTTGATTTCTCCTGGGCCTCTCTCCTTGGCTCTATAGAGCTGACTTCTCCCAGTGTCTTGAGATGGTCTTCCCTCAGCAGCTATGTCCTAATCGCCTCTCCTTTTAAGGACACCAGTTGTCTAACCAACATTGACCACTGTGGAGCACATGGAACTCTGCCCCATGTTATGGGGCAGCCTGGTGGGAGGGGAGTTTGGGGAGAATGGATACGTGTGTATGTATGAGTCCCCTTTGCTCTCCACCTGAAACTATCACAACAGTGCTGTTCAGCTGCACTCCAATACAAAATTTAAAAATTAACATAGATAAAAGGATCCTTATTAAAAGGATAAAAAAATTCAATACAGGGCACCAGCCCTGATGGATTGTGCTTAGTTGCTCAGCTGTGTCTGACTCTTTGCGACCTACTGGACTGCAGCCTGCCAGGCTCCTCTGTCCATGGGGATTTTCCAGGCAAGAATGCTGGAGTGGGTTGCCATGCCCTCCTCCTATTGGATTAAGGCTTAACTAATGATCTAATTTTAATGTAATAACCTCTTAAAAGACCTTATCTCCGAATACAGCCATATGCTGATTTATGCTAGGGCTTAGGGCCTCAACACATGGGAGGAGACACCGTTTCAGTCCATACCAGAATTATTTTGTTATAACTTGATAACCCAGGGTAGCAATATAAGAAGAAGCATAGGAATGGGTTCCATAGTATCAGAAAAGGACTGGTGCGCTTTAAGAAAGGGAAAATGGGCCTAACACAAATTAAAAAATTTGTTTGAATCTTCAAGCAGGAAATGTTGATCTGAAGAGGGATGGTATTTGAGGAAATTCTCCAGATTACTTCTTACCCCAACTCATTAATTTAGTATATTAATGGATGGATGCATTGAGCTCCTGTTAGGTAGTACCTGGATTATGTTACTCTCTTAGATAAATAAAGATTCTTGCCTTCAGGATGCTCACAGGCACATTTGCATGTGTTTGTGGGTGTCAGCGCAGTGGGGAGAGTGAGTGGAGGATAAGGCAAGAAGACATAGAGAACAGACTTTAAATACTTTAATATTTGCATGGTCCCATGAGCAGGGTGATGACTTCTGACTAGGGCGGTGGTGGGGTAGAAATAAAGCTTAGAACTTGGGAAACTGGTGGCTGACAGCTGGTGTCCATTATGATTGCCCAACTGGCTGCTCAGTACTTTGAATGTCATCCCAGGTTGTTGGGGAAGGTGGCAGAGAAGGAAAAGTGTGGGCTGGATCTTGTGAGTCAGTAGGAGTTTGCCTTGCTGGTGGCTCAGAGAGTAAAGTGCCAGCATACAATGTGGGAGACCCGGGTTCAATCCCTGGGTTGGGAAGTACCCTGGAGAAGGAAATGGCAACCCACTCCAGTATTCTTGCCTGGAGAATACCACGGATGGAAGAGCCTGGTGGGCTACAGTTCATGGGGTTGCAAAGAGTCGGACACGACTGAGTGAGCTCACTTCTTCACTTCTTCTTCTTGCCTTGCTGGGGGGTGGGGTGTGGAGTAGTAGGAAGGCTGAGGATTATGAATAGAGGGAACAGCATGGAGTCAGTCTGGAAGAGACCAGACTGTGGGCAACCAGAAGTCAAGGAGAACACCTGTCTTGCTAACCATTCTGTTCTCAGGGCTACCATCTGATGCATAATAGATTTTCAATAAATACTGATTGAATGAATACATGAATGAAAGAGCACGGTGCATTTGGAAAAGGGTAAACAGTGGTGAAAGCCGGGTTTGGAGAGAAAGTTTGACTGTGTGTCAGGGCCTCCCAGGTCATGGGGAAAAAATCAAAGACCCAAACTCCAGCACGCCAGAGAATTTTCAGGAGGAGGTGAGAGAGGAGATATCTGGGGATGGGATGGGAAGGAGAGACCATGTGTTGCCTTACTCGTGAATCACTCTGGGAGTGTCCTTTTAGGACACTTTAATGCCTCTGAGTTTTTATTCCATTCAGTTCAGTTCAGTTCAGTTCAGTCGCGTCTGACTCTTTGCGACCCCATGGACTGCAACACGCCAGGCCTCCTTGCCCATCACCAGCTCCCAGAGTTTACCCAAGCTCATGTCCATTGAGTCGGTGATGCCATGCAACCATCTCATCCTCTATCATCCCCTTCTCCTCCTGTCCCCAGTCTTTCCCAGCATCTGGGTCTTCTCACTAGTCATACAAACTGTGGCTGTATAGTCTTGGTCATTGTAATGACCCGAGTCTTCTATTTTCAAAGTCTCGGTTTTCTCATCTGTAAAACTGAAATAACAACCATCTCATCAATGGAGGATTAAGTTATTTAAAACCCATGAAGCATCACAGTAATGGCACATTGTAAGTGTTCAATGGAATAATTATTGTTTTTAGATCAGAATATCTTTCAAAGGAGTAGATCATTTTTAAGATATTCTTCAAATTAATTCATCATCTGTCTACCAGTGTTTGAAATTTCATAAAGGAGAAGAAACCTACTGCTCTACAAGTAGAGTTAAACAACTTCAAATATAAATACAAGTAACAATGGCTCCAAATATAAACATCCAGCTGAGGTGCCCCTGGAGGTGTGAATAAACTTCAGGAAAGGTGCAAACTGGACAATCCACAAGTGTGATTGATTGGTTACAGCATCTTGCTGGTCTGGTAGGGAGATGGTGAAAGAAGTAAAAGGTTTCTGGGTACTTACCTCACCAGGAAGGTAAGTGAGAAGTTAAGGAGGTCTGAAAAGGGGACAGGAAAGAAGCTGGGGACCAGAGGCAAGTCGCTGATTTCATATCTTTCACTTAGAGCCTTAGAGTCTTACAGAACACAGATTTTTTTTCTCGTGTAGATGTAGGTGAAGTTTCTGTGGCCTCAAGGATTCATGAAGACTTCTCCAACAAAGATGGTGTAGGCCATTGAGGTGTGGGTCCCAATGATTCAGTGAGCTTTCTAAGGAAGGAGAAAGTCCAGGGGCAGGAATATTTAGGGAAACCTTCCTAAAGGTGTGCATGGGAGCTGGGCCTGGAGGACTAGAGGAGTTTGAATGGGAGGAGAGTGTTAGAAGAGATAATGAGGTTTGGGTCCTAACTGATGGTCTTGCTCAAAGATCCAGAGTCATGAATCTTGTCTGGACGCTGAACTCTTTCTTCTGATGAGAGTCCTGATGGAACTTTGCTTAAGGAAAGATGGCAAATAGGAAATTGAAAAAATTAAGATGTATTGAGTGCAAACTATGTATCAGATCCTGGCATCCAGTCCCATCACTTCATAGCAAATAGATGGGGAAACAGTGGAAACAATGCCAGACTTTATAATTTTGGGCTCCCGAATCACTGCAGATGGTGACTGCAGCCACGAAATTAAAAGACACTTACTCCTTGGAAGGAAAGCTATGACCAACCTAGACAGGATATTAAAAAGAAGAGACATTATTTTGCCAACAAAGGTCCATGTAGTCAAGGCTATGGTTTCTCCAGTGGTCATGTATGGAGGTGAGAGTTGGATGGTGAAGAAAGCTGAGTGCCAAAGAATTGATGCTTTTGAACTGTGGTGCTGGAGAAGACTCTTGAGAGTCCCTTGGACTGCAAGGAGATCCAACCAGTCCATCCTAAAGGAGATCAGTCCTGGATGTTCACTGGAAGGACTGATGCCAAAGCTGAAACGCCAATATTTTGGCCACCTCATGTGAAGAGTTGACTTACTGGAAAAGCCCCTGATGCTGGGAGGGATTAGGGGCAGGAGGAGAAGGAGACGGCAGAGGATGAGATGGTTGGATGGCATCACCAAATCAATGGACATGCATTTGGGTGAACTCCAAAAGCTGATGTTGGACAGGAAGGCCTGAGTTGCAAAGAGTCGGACATGACTGAGGGACTGAACTGAACTGATATGTCAGATACTTATCTAAGCAAGTTTTATAAGTGTTATAAAAGATAAGTTATTATAGACAAGAAGCTGGTGTGGAGGGAGTTTAAGGACTTCTTTTCCAGAAATCATAGCAAGACAGTGATGAAGCTACTTTCCTACTGGCATCCTATTCTCAATTAATTGACTAGAATTCAACTATTGGGGAAAAGAAAACAGACAGAGAGCACGTAGAACTTTTGCTGAATGTGATAGGGCATCAAGGGCATCAAGTCTGAGACAGTTGAGAGTTCTGGAAAATCCAAGAAAAATGTATATTTAAAAAATGCAAATAACTGAAATATAATACTGTATAGAAAATGGCACCAATCAGAAATATTCAGCTTGATGAGTTATGACAGAGTGAACACAGAGTGCAAACGCCACCCTGGTCAAGAATAGGACATTGTGAGACCCCAGAGGTGCCCGGTGCACTCTCTCCCATCACACCCTGTTTTCTCCTCTCTCTCTCATAAACAATTTTTAATGACTTTCCAACCACCAACTGCGAAGGAAAGCACTCTACTCAGGAGGCCTCCCTGAAGATGATGACAGACAGCTTAATAGATCAACAAATTTGTTGAAGGTCATAAAGAAGCCCTGAAAAGCTGAGAACGGGGAAAATGGACACAGGACTGTATGCACATAGTTCTTCCCTTTGAACCTCAGTGAGCAGTGAGTTGAGTTCATCATACTCCTCTGTTCAAAACTGCTGTCATCATTGGTTCTTGTAGGGTTCTCCCTTTTTTTATTAATTCATGCTTGCTTACACTTCCCCAACCCCAGCTTTATTGACACATATTTAACAAATAACGCTGTGTAAGCTTAAGGTGTGCCACCTGATGATTTTAAATATGTACATATTGTGAAATGATCACAATAAGGGTAGTTAACACATGCATCATTTCACAGAGTTACTTTTTATTTTTGCAGTGAGAACATTTAAGCTTTACTCTCTTAACAACTTCCACATGTACAACAGTAGTGTAAGCTGTAGTCACTATTCTGTATAATAGATTCTCAGAACTTATTCATCTTATAACCGAAAGTTTGTACTTTGACTAACATCTCCACTTTTTCCCCACCACCAGGCTTTGGTAATAACCATCTACTCTCTGTTTCTCCGAGTGTAGCTGTTTTTCTTTTTTTAGCCATGCTGCATGGCATGTGGGATCTTTGTTTCCTGACCAGGGATTGAACCTGAGCCTTCTGCACTGGCAGTGTGGGATCTTAACCATTGGGCCACCAGGGAAGTCTCAAATCTAGCTTTTTTAGATTTCATATATAAGTGACTAGATAAGCCTTTGACACTGTGGATCATAACAATCTGTGGAAAGCTCTTAAAGAGTTGAGAATATCAGATCATCTCTCCTGTCTCCTGAGAAACCTATATGTGGGTTAAGAAGCAACAATTAGAACCCTTTATGGAACAACTGCTTGGTTCAAGATTGAGAAAGGTGTATGACAGAGCTGTCTGCTGTCACCCTGTTTGTTAAACTTATATGCTGAGCACATCATGAGAAATGCTGAGCTGGATGAGTTACAAGGTAGAGTCAAGATAAGCGGGAGAAACATCAACAACCTCAGATATGCAGATAATAACACTCTAATGGCAGAAAGCAAAGAGGAACTAAAGAGCGTCTTGATGAAGGTGAAGGAGAGTGAAATAACCAGCTTAAAACTAAATATTAAAAAAAATTAAGATCATGGCATTTGACCCCCATTAAGGCACGGCAAATAGAAGGGGAAAAGGTGGCTGTAGGGACAGGTTTCCTCTTCTTGGGCTCTAAAATCGCTGCAGATGGTGACTGCAGTCATGAATCAGAAGATAATTGCTTTTTGGCAGGAAAGCGATGACAAACCTAGACAATGTGTTGAAAAGCAGAGACGTTACTCCACCGACAAAGGTCCATATAGTGAAGGCTATGGTCTTCCCAGTGGTCATGTACGGTTGTGGGAGCTGGACCCTAAAAAGGCAGAACACCAAAGGATGATGCCTTCGAACTGAGGTGCTGGAGAAGACTTGTGAAAGTCCCTTAGACAGCCAGGAGATCAAACCAGTCAACTTTAAGGGAAATCAACCCTGAATACTCAGTGAAAGGACTGATGCTGAAGCTGAGGCTCCAGTATTTTGGTCATTTGATGCTAAGGTCCAACTCATTGGGAAAGTCCCTGACGCTGGAAAAGATTGAGGGCAGAAGGAGAAGAGGGTATGAGGATGAGATGGCTGGATGGCATCATCGATGCAACGGACTTGAACTTGAGCAAGCCTCTAGAGATGGTGAGGGACAGGGAGGCCTGTATGCTGCAGTCCATTGGCCTTCAAAGAGTCGACATGACCGGGTGTCTGAACAACAACAACATAAAAGTGATATCATAAGATGCTTGTTTCTCCCTGTCTGATCTGTTTCACTTTGCATAATAACCCTGAAGACTCAGTCATGTTGTCACAAATGATAGGATTTTCTTCCTTTTTATGGCTGAATATTATTCCATTGTATACATATATATATATCTTGCATCTTTTTTATCCATTCATCTATCAATAGACACATAGATTGTTTCCATACCTTGGCTGCAGTGAACATGGGGATGCAGATTTCCCTTCAAGATTCTGATTTTGTTTCCTTCAAATATATCCCCAGGAGTGGGATTGCTTTACTCGTCTCTTTTTGTCTGCATTCTCCAATCTCCTTTCTTTCTCCATATGAAACTATTCTAATGTTTCTATCTTTTTGTTTATAAGTGTCTTGCAATATATTTATTGTTTTCTTGTCAGCTTGTAATTTAAACAACCTTTTATTATTGGGGATTTTGAACATACCCTAAAAGAAATAAAACAGTAAATGAACTTCCTGTACCCATTTTTCAGCCTCAACTACCATTAGTCTATGGCCAAGCCCATCAACTGAACTGAACTAAAGCCCATCTCATCTACAGCCCACCCACTTCTTTCCTTTCAGACGTTGGATCATCTCATCCAGAAATATTTCAGTGTGTGGCTATAGAAGATAACATAACCACAAAATCCTTATCAATAGCTTTAAAAGGAAATATGTCCTGAATGTCATTAAACAGTGCTCAAATTTCCAATCCTCTCATAAATGTCATTTCTTTCCATAATTGTTTGCACAAATCAAAACTCAGCTAAGGCTCATACATGGTGACTGACTGGTATTTCTTTAAGTCTCTTTTAAGCAATAGATTTCTCACTGAATCTGTGTTTATTTTTTCCTCTCTTTCAATTTATTGCTTGAAGAACACAAGCTGTTTTTCCCATAAGATTTATCACAGTGTGATTCATCTCTGTGCTTCTTTTAAGCAGATAACTGGATGTAGACACTTGATCAGATGCACATATAATTTTTTTGTTGACAAGACTGTTTCACAGTTTGTCTTGTGATTTTCCCATCAGCGTCTCAGATTTGGTTTTCTCTTTTGTGTGAGTATGATATTAGCAGCCCCTGGTAATCAAAACCTAGGATCTTATTAGTTTATTAGTGTATTTGTTGTCTTTCGGCTTGTAACATTATTGTCACGAACTTAGTGGCTTGCAAAAAAAAAAATGCAACCCACATTAATTATCTCATGGTGATGGGTCAGAGGTCCTGGCACAAGTTAGCTGAGACCTTGACTTCAGGGTCTCTGAGAAGGCTACAAAAAGGGTGTTGACCAGGCTAGAGTGTGGTTTGAGGCCTGACTGGAGGAGAATCTGCTGCCAAGCCTAGTGGCTGCTGGCAGGGTTCAGGTCTTTGTGTGAGTCTGACAATCTCATTTCCTTGTTAGTTGTGGTCAGAGCCTGCCGTTGGGCCTCTTAGCAGCTTACCTCCTCAAAGTCATCCAAGAGAGACAGTCTGTAAATAGACGGCTGGAAAGGTGGAAGGACGGTCATACGTAATGTAATCATGGAAGAGACATCCCATCACCTTTACCGTATTCTATCGATTAGGTGCAAATCACGGTCCCATCGGTTTAAGGGAATGAGATGACATGACGGCATGAATACCAGTGATAAATGGAGGTCATCTAAGAGTCTGCCACAATTTCGTGTTATAAGATGGTGATCTTTTAATTCTAGCATTTTTTTTTTTTTTATTAGCTGGAGCACTTCTATGACAAAAGTTCCAGTGATAAATTGTTTGATTATTCACAGTATAACTCATAGAGGAAGGCCAGGATAAATTCTTGATTCCTTCTTTTTGTTTATGAGGTTTATGTATCAGTTACGTATATACTGTAGTATACATTTACTTCTTAGCCTCTGCATATTGAATATTATTCCAGAGTATGATTTACCCATTTTATGTTTATATATATTTTATATATTTTATGTTTATATATATTTTCAACCAAATGGTTGTTTGTTTGTTTGTTTTAAGATTTTTGATGTGGAACATTTAAAAAATCTTTATTGAATTTGTTGCAATATTGCTTCTCTTTCATGTTTTAGTTTTTCGGCCACAAGGCACGTGGGATCTTAGCAGCCTGACCGGGGCTTGAACTCACACCTCCTGAATTGGAAGGCGAAGTCTCAATCTTGGAACAGCCAGAGAAGTCCATATGCATTTTATCAATCTGTTCCCTCAGTGGACACCAAGACTGCTTCCAAATCTTTGGCGTGGTGGCCCTTCTCACGAAGCTCTCCTTAGGATCCTTGTACCTCAGTGGAACTGCCAGATAGCAGGGTGTCAGGAAGGAGTGTTTGCTTAAGTAGTGCCGGCTGTTCTTCCGAGTGGCTGCACAAAGCTCTCTCTCAGGGAAATAATTTATTAACATACACAGCCAGCTTAATGCGGAGAGGAAACACCCTAATCTCCTTATGGATTTTATGTTCTTCACAAAACAGAACTAGGGCTTCCCAGGTGGTGCTAGTGGTAAAGATCCCGCCTGCCAATGCAGGAGACATGAGAGACTCAGGCTGGATCCCTGGGTCAGGAAGAGCCCCAGCAGGAGGGCATGGCAACCCGCTCCAGTATGCTAACCCGCTCCAGTACTCTTGCCTGGAGAACCCATGGATGGAGGAGCCTGGTGGGCTACAGTCCATAGCGTAGCAAACAATCAGACATGACTGAAGCAAGTTAGGACGCATGCCTGCAAGCTGGACTGTCCTGAGGAGGTTCTCAAGAACCCCTTCTATCAGAAGCATCTGAGCTAGCCCACATCTCCAGAGCCAAAGCTGTGCCAGCTGGTGGAAGCTGAGAGCCAGAATCTTACACAAGCATTTTCCAGCCTAGTTGTCTGGTAAACTATCCAAATTCTGCTCCAGACCTCAGAAATGAGGGAGGGGAGGAAGAAAGAAGGGGGAAGAAAAGGGCTGGAGAAAAGGCCAGAGAAGTGACTTCGCTTATTCAGGAAAGGGCATTAGGAGGAATCTGGACTCATTCACTCACTCAGCGTCTGCTTTACAGACATGAAAACTGAGACCAGAAGGGGATGTCATCTCTTTGAGTTTCATTTCGAGCATGTATAACTGTGGCCAGTTGGCTGGTCCCCAGGTGAGATCTGGGAGGGAGGCGGGGGAGCCTCAGAGGTAAGGAGGTAGCTGAGGACCGAAGCAGCTTGGGTTGAGTTAATGCTCAGGAGCTGACACAGGAGGTGACAAGTGAAGTGGGGAGGGTCCGCCTACTGAGATCTCACAGCGACTGTGGACCTTTCTAAACACTCAATGAGGAGTTGATTTTGTCTTCACCATACTTCCTCTGAAGCGGGAGTTACCATTCTTCTTTTAGAGGTGTGAGACAAGGCTTGGAGGTTTTAAACAACTTCCCCAATGTCTTGCAATTAGAAAGTGTCAGATGGCCATTCAAATTTAGGTCTGTGGATGCCATGGTCTTTGCTCTTAACACACATACAGACACAGAGCCAAAGAGAGGGCCAAGGAGAGTGCAGTTAATAGGGCCTAATGCTGAAACAACGTCAAGGAGAGTGAGGAGAGGAAGTGGTTTCAGAAATTGTGGTCTTATGTGGAAAAAGTCATTCGCCAGTTTCCTTAAGCTATTACTGCTTAAGGTGGGGAGGGGGTGATGAAAGGTCATCTCTGCTGATTTGGGGAGCCTTGAAGAAAAGTTGAAATACTGAAATCATTTGGAACCACAGGTAAGTAGAAATACATAGTGGCATCTTGAAGCCTTAAATTAGAGGCAGTTTTAAACAGAATTTTTCCTCACTTGATTGCAATTAAGGAAACCATAAGTGACCAATAGGAAAATGGCTTTTGCTCAAGTCCATAAAAATCCAGAGATGATAAAACAGAGACTATTTAAAGAATGCTCAAACTACCGCACAATTACACTCATCTCACAGGCTAGTAAAGTAATGCTCAAAATTCTCCAAGCCAGGCTTCAGCAATACGTGAACTGTGAACTTCCAGATGTTCAAGCTGGTTTTAGAAAAGGCAGAGGAACCAGAGATCAAATTGCCAACATCCGCTGGATCATGGAAAAACATCTATTTCTGCTTTATTGACTATGCCAAAGCCTTTGACTGTGTGGATCACAGCAAATTGTGGAAAATTATGAAAGAGATGGGAATACCAGACCACCTGTCCTGCCTCTTGAGAAACCTATATGCAGGTCAGGAAGCAACAGTTAGAACTGGAACAACAGAATGGTTCCAAATAGGAAAAGGAGTACGTCAAGGCTGTATATTGTCACTCTGTTTATTTAACTTGCATGCAGAGTACATCATGAGAAATGCTGGACTGGAAGAAGCACAAGCTGGAATCAGGATTGCCGAGATAAATATCAATAAGCTCAGATATGCAGATGACCCTTCCCTTATGGCAGAGAGTGAAGAGGAACTAAAGAGCCTCTTGATGAAAGTGAAAGAGGAGAGTGAAGAAGTTGGCTTAAAGCTCAACATTCAGATAACAAAGATCATGGCATCTGGTCCCATCACTTCATGGGAAATAGATGGGGAAACAGTGGAAACAGTGTCAGATGTTATTTTGGGGGGCTCCAAAATCACTGCAGATGGTTATTGCAGCCATGAAATTAGAAGATGCTTACTCCTTGGAAGGAAAGTTATGACCAACCTAGACAGCATGTTAAAAAGCAGAGACATTACTTTGCCAGCAAAGGTCCGTGTAGTCAAGGCTATGGTTTTTCCAGTGGTCATGTATGGATGTGAGAGTTGGACTGTGAAGAAAGCTGAGCACCGAAGAATTGATGCTTTTGAAGTGTGGTGTTGGAGAAGACTCTTGAGAGTCCCTTGGACTGCAAGGAGATGCAATCAGTCCATTCTAAAGGAGGTCAGTCCTGGTGGTTCATTGGAAGGTCTGATGCCAAAGCTGAAACTCCAATACTTTGGCCACCTCCTGCAAAGAGTTGACTCATTGGAAAAGACCCTGATGCTGGGAGGGATTGAGGGCAGGAGGAGAAGGGGACGACAGAGGATGAGATGGCTGGATGGCATCACTGACTCGATGGACATGAGTTTGCGTGAACTCTGGGAGTTGGTGCTGGTCAGGGAGGCCTGGCGTGCTGTGATTCATGGGATGGAAAAGAGTAAGACACGACTGAGAGACTGAACTGAATGATGATAACTTCAGCACAAAGGTAAGAAAGCCATAAATGACTGGACTGAAAATGGCTTTTGCCCAAGTCCAGACAATAAAGTGGAGAATATTCAAATGGTATAGGATAGAGCTGCTAAGCCAGAGGATGTAGAAAGGTCATTAAAGCATCCTCCCTGAGTGCCTGTGTCAGCGGAATATAAGAGGGTGGAAGGAGCATTTGGTTTAACTCGAAAGTCCACTGACTAATTAATGTGTCAGGGATCAAGATGGGGGTGGCGGGAGGTAGGAAGTGAATGATCAGTGTGCTTTTCTACCTGCATCTTCTTCTTTGGAAAAGGCATTTCAATTTGGGCATCTTAAATATCAGACCGTTTTTTCTCAAACATCATTTTAATAAGTGGAATATAAATAAGTCTACTGCTTCCAAAACATACAGAATTTGTAGTTCAAGGGGCAGAGTGCCAGACAAGTTGCCTTTTGGGTCTTAAAAAGCCCAGCATTTTGTGACTGTTGTAAGGCTGAGGTGGGGTTTGCGAGAGGGGCTGTTTATTGTGTGAGCTGCCTCCTCTTCCAGTGGGGAGGCGTGTTGGGTCCTGGGCAGAATTTCCTGTGCTGGTTGTGCGTTTCTAGCCCCCGAGTCGTCTGCATCTCCACCATCTCTTGTTTCTTTTTCTGCCCTCCTCCTCCTCCTTTTTTCCTCTTATGCTTTGCCACCTGCTATGGACTATTTGTTGGTGTCCCCTCAACAGATTCATGTGTTGAGGCCCTTCTCCCCAGGTGGTGGTGTTGGGAGGTGGGGTTTGGGGAGGTAATTGGATTTGGGTGAAGTCCTGGGAATGGAGTCCCAGTAATGGCACTGGGCGATGGTACACGGCGATGAAGAGGCCAGAATTCTTTCTCAGTCTTGTGAGGATTCGGTGAGAAGGTGGCTGTCCATAAGCCAGGAGCTGAGTCCTCAGCAGGGCCCAGCCACACTGGCACCTTGCCTCGGACTTTTAGCCTCCAGGACTGTGAGGAATAAGTCTTGTTGTTTAAGCCTGGTAGTCTAGCCTGAAAACGCTAGACATTTTCCTTCTCATCTACTTCTGGGAGCAAATTCTACTTACCACACTCTCCCCAACATGTTTAAAAAATTATTCCTAACTTCAGCTTTGGGCTCATGGTAATGGACCGACAGGATGCTAGCTGTTCAACGTGGCTGCAATAGAATTTCTTTGACCTAAGAACGAGCATTCCTCAATGATTCTTAGTAAAGAAGAGGCAGTGTGTGCACACTTTGACTGCAGTTTCCTCTTCTGCAAAACGGGATGACGGTGCCTGCCTCACCACAGGCTCGTAACAAGTCAGCTCAATATGCTTTAATCTGTCCTCCACGTCTCTCATTTTCCTGTTCATGTCTTCTATCCTTTTATCTCCTGTGCTGTATTCTAGGTGAATTCCCTAGTACTACCCTCCAATTCTAATTCTCTCATCATTTGTGTTCAGTATTTATCCAGCTATGAGGTTTTAATTTTCATGGATGTATTTCTAATTTTTAGGATTTGTAACTGATTATTTTTCAGAACCATGTGTTCTTCACTCACGTGTGTAGTTTGTATGCTCAGTCATGTCCAACTCTTTGAGACCCCATGGACCTGTAGCCCGCCAGGCTCTCCTCTGTCCATGGAGCTTTCTAGGCAAGAATACTGGATGGGTTACCATTTCCTTCTCCAGGGGAACTTCCCAACCCAGAGATGGAAACTATATCTCTAGTGTCTCCTGCATTTGCAGGCAGATTCTTTACCATTGTGCCACCTGGAAGGCCCCCTAAAATAAAGCCACAGCAGAGGCTTTAGCAGAATTAAGGAGACAACTTCTAATAATATAACTTAAGCACTTAAATCCAGCCATACCAGAATCCATATCCCTTGGACATTGCAGTTAAGTGTGCCAATAAAGTCTCCTTTTTTGTTTTTAACTACTTTGATTTGAGTTTCTGTCATTTGAAAGTGGAACAGTCCTAATAAATTGTCTTGGGCTTTTTTTAAACTTTTGTTAACTTTTGACTTGAAACTAGCAGTTTCCCAATATCTCCTCTGAAAGAGAAGTTTATTTCCCATTTTCACATGTCCTGATAATTTATCAGAAATTTAAGCTTAGCTCTTAAAGCCTTATTTAAGAACAACATTCTATATTAATTACACACAAAAGAAAAGTCTTTCACTTTTGTTCTTCTTCATGCATTCAGTTGCTTTATCTCTTTGAAAGTTTCAAGCACACTTATTTAAGATAATTTTTGAGATTGTTCAGGTATTTCCATTTTTGAGAGAATATCTTTCTGGTTTTTCAGATTGTTAGCTGACTTCCTTATGTTAGATTTCCTTTAAATTTTAGGTTTACGTGCTCATCTTGACTGGCTTATCCTTCCCACTAGCTTTGGGTTATTTTCTTCCCTGTTTAGTGATTTTAATGTTACTCTACCTAGCACCTGGTCTTGGACTTCCAGCCTCCTGGACTACAAGAAATAAAACTCTTATTTAGCCTCGCAGTC
>SJYC01027514.1:0-25017 GCA_006408675.1 Madoqua kirkii | reverse complement strand
CTCCAGCATTCTTGCCTGGAGAATCCCATGGACAGAGGAGAGCCTGGAGGGAATGGCCTGCAGTCCGTATAAGGGTTGCAAAGAGTCTGACACAACTGAAGCAACTTAGCACACACACATGCAGAGGTTATCACAGTGACTGAATTAAGCCAGACAGAGAAAGACAAATATCATGATATCATTTATACGTGGAATCGAAAATAAAGACACAAATAACATTATTTACAAAGCAGAGATAGTCTCACAGACATAGCAAACAAACTTATGGTTACCAAAGGGGGAAGGAGGGGGAGGGATAAATTAGGGGTTTGAGATTAACATATACACACCACTATATATAAATGGATAACCAACAAGCACCTACTTAGTAGCACAGGGAACTATGCCAATATCTTTAGCAGTCCATGGGACCACAAAGAAGTAGCCACAACTGAGCGACTAAGCACACCACAGAAAAGAATCTGTAAAAATAATATATATATATATATAATTTAATTATATAGATATAGTCGAGTCATTATGCTATATACCAGAAACTAACACAACATTGTAAATCAATTCTACTTCAATTAAAAAAGAATGGGGTTCCATGCTGTCTCTGTTTCTTTTCATCACTGGAGCTTCCTGGATTTTATAAAAAGGCCAGTGGTTTAGGGCAGCGGCTATGGTTTTCCTGCTTCTTTTTATAGCTGAGGAAGGTCAGCAGCACCTGTGGCTTCAGGCTCCATCCTTATTCAGGCCCTGGAAGGCTTTATTCCCTGTCAGCCCAGGGGGATACCAGCCCAGAGGAGTCAAACTTTGCCCCTCTCTGCCTTTTTTAACTGGGAAAACTTGAAGCTCACGGCTTTGACCTGTTTATATAACGGTGTTTCTCTTCCATGGAAAATATTTCTTTGATATTGCAGCGTGATTTTATTTTGAAAAGCGTTTCCTATATCCTTGCTCTGTCTGGAGCTGGAGAGCTCGGAGCTTGAGCTCACAGTGGCGTCTCTTCCAGTTCATCTTTGTGCTCTCACGCTCTCACATGGCAAGTCCTCTATGAGTTTTGATAGCTTGTTGTTACCGGGACATGGATCTGTTAGGCAGAGGCTTGAGGGTGAGAAAAATCAACTTATCACAAAGTCAGGGAGAGTTCTTCCGGTTGAGTCGGGTTTTACATGCTCCCCAGGGTATCTGAGACCTTCTCTGACTATAAAGCCTACCGGCCTCAGAATTCCCTACTTATGGGCAGACCATCAGGGTGTTAAGAGTGTCCTTAGTGCTACAGACAGTCCTGATCTTCTTCTTGCAGGAAAACATCATCACCCGCATAAGGCCTTCAGTATCAGTGTTTAATGAAAGAGTGTTGTCTTTTGAGTTGATCTGTGGCTCATCAGGGGGCTTCTCAGATGGCATTAGTGGCAAAAAACAAAACAAAATCTGCCTGCCAACGCAGGAGACTCAAGAGACACTGATTCCATCCCTGGGCCAGGAAGATCCCCTGGAGGAGATATGTCAACCCACTCCAGTATTCTTGCCTGGAGAACCCTATCGACAGAGGAGCCTGGAGGGCTACAGTCTCAAGGAGTCAGACATAACTGTACGTGACTCATTAGGTGATTTGGTAGTTTCACATCTGTGTTCTTGGGTCAGGGAGTCAGAGTTAAGCTTCAGCAAGCTGACTCAGTGGTAGAGGCAAGAGCTGTGTGGATTGCTGACAGGATGCCAACTTGGGTGAAGAGCTGATCTGAGATAAAGCCATAGATAATCTGCTTTAGGGTAATCAAGTACCCTCCATGGAGAAAAATAAGTCAGTAATGTGCTCTCGATGGGAAACTTGATTCGTGAGTTGTCACAATTCAGGGGTGTGATTACGATCTGACATCAGTGTAACTTTGACCTTTTTGTGTATTTTTCTCATTCATCCCATGAGTCATAGAAACATTTTGACAATTGCAGCAAAATCTATGGCTATTTGTGTTTAACTTCACCAAACTGGAAGAGCCTTATCCAACTATAGAAAACAGCAGAGTGCCAGGGTCAAACAGCAGAGTTCAACCCTGAATTCTCATTTGAAGGACCAATACTGAAGCTGAAGCTCCAATACTCTGGCCACCTGCTGTGAAGAGCCAACTCATTGGAAAATACCCTGCTCCTGGGAAAAATTGAGGGCAGGAGAAGGGAGTGACCAAGGATAAGATGGTTGGATGGCATCACCAACTCAATGGACATGAGTTTGAGCAAACTCTGGGAGATAGGGAAGGACAGGAAAGCCTGGTGTGCTGCAGTCCTTGGGGTCACAAAGAGTTGGACACGGCCTAGCAAGAGTCAAATAGCAACAGCAGTGTCATGCTTCACATTGCTAAAGCATGACCTCAATTCTTTCTTTAGATTTAATTGGAAACATACAAGATTTAGAAGACTGGGTCCCGGGTGCATGGGGCAACCCAGTTTGCTGAGGGTTTCTGTAGTTTTGGCTCCTCACTAGCTCGGGGTGGCGAAGAGACACTGGATGTTTTTGCCTGTCCAGCACTGGTTGTCATCCTTCTAGGAAGTGGATGCTGTTCTCATGTGGTGAACACATTCCACTCCCAGAGCCAGGAGGCTGTGTGTCCCATGAGTAGCTCAGGAATGGGCCCAGGACTTAAGCAGAGTCTCCCTGGGATGTTTCTGCTAAGTGTTAGTCACTCAGTCATGTCTGACTCTTTGCGACCCAGCAGGCTGTAGCCCATCAGGCTCCTCTGTACGTTGGAATTCTCCAGGCAGAAATAACTATCACCAAATACTTTCCTTTTACTGGGCCTCCAACCTTCTGGAGAGCACCTGTCCAGCAGGGGGAGACAAGAGGCAGAGCTCTGAAGACATTTGAAATTTTGTGATAAAAAATGGTATATATTTACGTTGCATAACATGATTTGACTATACATGGTGAAATGATTATTACTGGTAAGCTAATTAACATATGCATCTCCTCATGTAGTTATCCTTTATATGTGTGTGTGTGGTAAGAGTACCTGAAATCTACTTTCTTAGCAGTTTTCCAGTATTCAGTATTCTTTGTTGTTGTTCAGTCACTAAGTCACATCCATCTCTTTTTGTGACCCCATGGACTGCAGCCAGCCAGGCTTCCCTGTCCATGGAATTCTCTAGGCAAGAATACTGGAGTAGCTATTCCCTTCTCCAGGGGATCTTCCTGACCCAGGCATCGAACTCAGGTCTCTTGCATTTCAGGCAGATTCTTCACTGTCTGAGGCACCAGGGAAGCCCCATATCCAGCTTTGCCTGAGGTCAAACATGCAAGGTATGTAAGCTCATGGGTTTCTTTCTTGGCTTTAACTAATTTGAATTGCTGGCACTTGAGATTGAAAGTGTGTTGACCTTTTGGGTGTAGGAGTGGGGAGTGAGGTCATTTATCAAAATTCTCGATAGCAAACTCTATGTATGTTTCACCCATCCCAGGCCCCAGCTATTTAAAGTGTATGTCCAGGGACTTCCCTGGCTGTCCAGTGGTTAATTTTGTCTTCCATTGCAGGAGGTTTGATCTCTGGTAGGGAAGCTAAATCCCACATTTCATGGTCAGAAAACCAAAACACACAACAGAAGCAATATTGTAAAAAAAAAATTCAATAAAGACTTTAAAATGGTCCATATCAAAAAAATCTTAAATAAATAAAAATCAAATGGATGCCCGGCCATTGAGTACACCTAGGGCAGCTATTCACTGAACTTATTGGGCAAGCACTAACGTTTTGGGTGTCTAAGGTTTGAGCTTCTTTGATCACCTGATGCTGAAGAAACCAAAGAGTCAAAACTGGTAAAAGGGAGAGTAGAAATAGGACCACACAGATGGCACCTACTCATGCTAGTTGCTATGGAAACAAACAGAAACGATCATGTGCCTTACTTTCAGGAAGGGCCGGCCGTGGAGGATGCCCTTCTCTGGACAGCTGAATCGCTTTCTGTTTACTTACCCAAGGCTGCTGGAGTATCAGTTTACCCAGAGAGTCAAAGTAATTTTCCCCTAGCGACACAGTAAGTCCGATTCAGATCTGTCCCTTTCCATGCCAAGTTAGGCATTCATCAGACCACACTGCTTTCCTGCCTTGGAGAAAAGAAATAAGCAGAAGTTAGAAAGCAGAAGCAGCCACAGTATTCTACAAACTGTCTATGTCTCGTAGATGAAAGATACCATGTGTGTGGTCTGTATGGCTGGGAACCTCTGCAGAGCAGGTGGGCTTTTGAGAAATTCAAAGGAGGGAGGACAGGGCAGGAAACCTCTGAGTTTAGCTTCTGACTCAGGGTGTGCAACTGTTGTGAGGCTGCGTGGGGTGGGTGGGAAGGATTGCAGGCGAAGAAGACACAGAGATGAGAGCATAAGGCAAAGCAGATGTGAGGAAGAGGACTGACTCATGATGAGAACATTGTTCTTTCCTCCTGTCTGTTATGTCAGAAAGGGACCCCCTAAATCTTAGTAGAGATTGGAATAGAAACATTGAAACGGTCAGTGATGGGGAAGGGGAGGCATTCACCAAGATGGGATGACGGATAAAGTGCTTTACTAGAAAGGTAAAGGAGAGGTGGGTGAAGACTTTCTTAGCTAGAAGCTGCCTTCAAGATGTGTAAGGAAGGCCAGGAATATGGGGCCTCAAAGTTCCCTGGAGAAGAGATAGGCTATCCACTCCAGTATTCTTGGGCTTCCCTGGGGGCTCAGATGGTAAAGAATCTGCCTGCAACGTGGGAGACCTGGGATTGATCCCTGGGTTGGGAAGGTCCCCTGGAGGAGGGCATGGCAACCCATTCCGATATTCTTGCCTGGAGAATCTGCATGGACTGAGGAGCCTGGTGGGCTACAGTCCATGGGGTGGCAAAGAGTCAGACATGACTGAGCAACTAAACACAGCATACAGGGAGACCCCCAACACTTAGGTCCTGAGCTGGGTAGAACACAGAGGGCTGGGTTCAGAAGAAACCTACTGAGAAGTGTGGGATCTCCTACCCTAAGGGGGCCTCCCTGTACTGACCCATCCCAGCCACGGCTGACATTTAAACAGGAAAGATGCACAGAGAACACGGAATGTGGACTATCCTCTATGTCCAGACACTTATGGTCGGGGAGGGGTTAACCCCTGTCTCCCTATAGCACACAGTCTTCCCTCAACCGTTCCCGTCCTCCAGTCCCCAAACTCAGCAACGTGTCACTGGTGCAGCGCCTACGTGTTGTGTGCCAGCTCAGTGCCAAGACACAACAGTCCAGGGACGGACGTGGCTTCAGCCCTCATCTTTCTGACTCCTCTGTGCCCTCCAACCCCTCTGTCAGACTCTGTCCTGCAGGAGCTGATGACTGAGGTGTGTGCACAGTCTGTGTTCCTAACCCAGAAAAATCCCAAGCCCTGCCTGCAGTGCGTCAGCATCCTCCCCATCTCCTGTTCCCAGCCTTGGCCTTGGCCCTGCGCCCTCGCGGTTCCTCTGGCGGAGCCTGGGGGGAAGCCTCTGCTTGCCTCCACAAGTTCAAGCCCACTCCCCCAGTCCCACTCCTGAAAAGGGAGAGTCTTTGGAGGTCAGTCATTAATCCTTCATTTACTGAGCATGTAAAAAGAGAGGGAGGTGCTGCTCTATGATAGAGTTTTGTAAGGCATTTGAGATTCTGGCAGTGCTGTCAGAGATGGGAATAAATGGACAATGACATCTGTATATCATTTCTGTATCATCCATTCCATTTGAAGAGTGGGTACGTTTGTGTGAAGCCCTAATCTCAGAAATATAGAATCAAAACACCAGCTATGGTAGCCCATGAGTTTCCTCTCCATCACAGATCTGATCGCAAACCATTATGAGGATTAAAACTGCAGGGGGACTTCCCCGGTGGTCCAGTGGTTAAGACTCTGTGCTTTGACTGCAAGGAGCTTTGGTTCGATCCCTGGTTGGGGAGCTAAGATTCCCACATGCCCTGCAGTGCAGCCAAAGCAAAACAAACAACAACAAAGAAAAAACAAAACTGTATGAAGAAAAGCCAGTCAATGCAGTTGCTATTGTTTCTGTTCAGTCACTCAGTCGTGTCTGCCTCTTTGCGACCCCATGGACTGCAGCACGCCAGGCTTCCCTGTCCTGCACTATTTTTTCCTGGAGTTTGCTCAAACTCATGTCCATTGAGTCGGTGATGCCATCCAACCGTCTCAGCCTCTGTCACCCCCTTTTCCTCCTGCCTTCTATCTTTCCCAGCATCAGAGTCTTTTACAATGAGTCAGTTCTTCACAAAAGGTGGCCAAGGTATTGGAGCTTCAGCTTCAGCACCAGTCCTTCCAATGGACACTCAGAGTTGATTTCCTTTAGGATGGACTGGTTGGATCTCTTTGCAGTCCAAGGGACTCTCAAGAGTCTTCTCCAGCACCACCACAGTTGCTATAGAGAGATCCTGAGACTCAAGCTCTACCCTTCGTAAGTTCTTTAAAGACCTGTTCAATAGAAGTTTCCAGCTCTGGGTTTTTGCACACAGGTAGATGCGGCTTCACTGTGGGTTCCTGCTGGGTACATGAAGTGTATTAATGCAGGGGACCCCAACTGGACTCAGCGGGAGGGATAAAGGCTATCCTGGAGGGATGCCTGCTTTGCTAGTTGCTTCATTTGGTGTCAGAGAAAAGCTTGGCAGCTCCTCCTCATAGTGGCCTCTCCTAGCACTCCGGTGTCTTGTCAGCAGCTCTCCCCACTCCTTGCGTGGTGCCATCTTGCTTGGCTTGGCCACAGAGAGACTTCCTTTTGGGTACCTGGGGCAGACACCGTCACAACCACAGGAGTGCTGAGCTGAGTCCTTCCTGTGGTGGGCAGCCCGGCTGGCTGACGCGGTGGAGTCAGTGCGCCAGGACAAGGCTGGCTGACCAAGCTGGTAGGCCGAAAAATTCCTTAAAATACCCCAAGGGCATGTTTTTATTTTGTATTGTTTTTAAAAAGGATAAATATTCCAAAACCCTGATTCCAGGAGAAAAAAAAAGCTCTATAACTTTTACAAAACGGGCTACGCTGCAAGTTAAAAAAAATTAGTTAAAAGACTAGAAATTATGGTTACAAAAATATCTCTACTAATAGTTTACTGTCTGGCTTGAGTGAGTTTAACTTTAAGGTGTGGTGGCTCTGGAAATTTCTCATGAGTCACTACATAATAACCGGCTGCACTATCAGACATCAGCCCACACACCATTTTCCAGCCCTGAACTTTGAATGTTTCACACAAAATGAAAATAATACCATCATATGTTTTATTCTAGGGGTAAGGTGGTTGGCAACACTTTAGACTTTGCTGAAGAGCTGTGAACTTGATGTTTCCCACCAAATTAAAATGCTCTGAGGCAGGGTCTTGTTTCTAGTTGGCAAACGCAAATCTCCTTTAAGAGAAAAGCCCGGTCCATGCCGTCCACGGTCTGTAGGTTGTTTTCTTCATTTGTGGGTTATTTGCTTGACCTGCATCATCCTCTCTCCAAATGGCCAACTCAGCCCTTGGCAGGGTAATTACACATTGGAAGGAAGACTAAACCAGCAAACACAGATGGTCCTCCCTCTGCATGCTTTAGTTTCTCTTGTCTTTTTCTTGCCTTTGGTTCTCTTTCTGAGATTGGAAAACCATGTTTTACTCGCTCAGTCGTGTCCAACTCTTTGAGACCCCATGGACTGCAGCCCACCAGGCTCTTCTGTCTGTGGACTTCTCTGGGCAAGAACTCTGGATTGGATTGCCATTCCCTTCTCCAGGGGATCTTCCTCACCCAAGAATCGAACCCAGGTCTCCTGCATTGCAGGCACATTTTTTACTGTCTGAGGCACAAACCATAGTTCCTGTACTAAGACAGCCTTGTGGAGGAGGCAGTAAGTAGATGCCCTTCTTTCTTTTATACACTAGAACTGAGCTTGAGTTTTCATAATTTTTCAAGGGCAGTTGGGTCCTTGAAAGATCAACTTTGATGGTGGAAATTCATAGGATGCTAACATTTCCTTGAAAGCCTTCTTTTCTGGGGGATGGATGTCTTCTGGGCTTGTCAAAGTCCTCCTCAGCCTTCGAGATTCTGCTAACACCTCTCTTTCCTTGACTCTCCTGTCTTGCTCTTGCTCCTTTTTTGAGATTTCCATGGCACATACAGAGTGCATTTATTTTGGATGCCTGTTCACTGCTTTCAAATTTGTTATGGCCCACGCTTACATCATCTCCTCAACTAGACTATAAGTTCCTTGGGGGAAAGAAATACTTGGCCCTTTTTTGTCATTTTCATTGTGTGCGTGCTCAGCCGCTTCAGTCCTGTCCGACTTCCCCCTCCTGTGGACTATCACCCACCAGGCTCCTCTGTCCATAGGATTTTCCAGATAAGAATACTGCCATGGATTGCCGTTTTCTACTCCAGGGAATTTCCTGACCCAGGGATCGAACCTGCATCACCTGAGCCTCCTGTACTGCAGACAAATTCTTTACTGCTGAACCACAGGGAAAGCCTTGAGCACACGCGCAGGTTCCCCGGAAGTGCCTCTTGATTGATTCATTAAGGTAGTTTTGGGGGCCATTTATTTTCATTTGTGACAAACCATGGGATAGGTGCCATGGCAGGTAATCATTTCACCTCCACTGTCTTATTGGGTCTTCCCCAGGACCCCAGGAGATGCATATTATTTTAATTTCTCAGGTGATGGAACCAAGCCACGGAGAGCTTCCCTGAGGTCCCCCAGTCCAAAAGATGGCAGGCACAACATCAGTATGGCCTTCCAATCTAACACTTTTGTGTCATGCCTTCTTGACAATGAGAAGTAGCATTGTGAAGGCCGATAGGGAAGAATGCTCCTCTGGGAAGGAAGCCAGCTTGGGAAGTCAGCTGGAGGAGTGCTGGGATCTTGTTGGAGATGCCCTTGGAAATGACCCCATGGAGGCAGCTGGCGAGCTCCCACCAGCTGGTCTGGACCTGCCGCCCTGGCTGAGGCTGGAGATTTGCCATGCAAGTGTCTCTCTAAGCTCTCCACTCAGTCCTTCTGATTACATCCTTGTGATGCTGGCAGTCATCACAGGGTCCTGGTGGCTGCAGGCACGGAGAATTCTCCGGCAGCCCTGTCTTTTACTTCCATGATCCTGGGGATTCCCCCCTCCCCCACTTGATTGTCTGGTGTCCTTTGTATTCTTGGAGACAGAGGTGGCCACAGGCAGAAAGGAACAAAGGAGGACATCTCCCCAGAGGATATGGAGGTTGCTGTGCAGGAACTGATCAAGGCTATGAAGTCTTTGGAGCCCACGATGGGGGAGAAAGCGTTAGCTGCTCAGTCGTGTCTGACTCGTTGAGATCCCATGGACTAGAGCCTGCCAGACTCCTCTGTCTGTAGAATTTTCCAGGCCAGAACACTGGAGTGGACTGCCATTTCCCTCTCCAGGAGATCTTTCCAACCCAGGGATCAAACCTAGTCTCCTGCATTGCACTTTCGAGCTCAAAAAGCAACACCTTGAGCCGATGGGGCTGCTGGGCTGCCAAGGTCACCAGGCCGTGAACTTGAATGGGCTTGCCTGGAAGGGAATCCGCGTGCCTGTAGCCGTGAGAAATCTTGATGCCCAGCACAAAGAGCATTACGACAAAAGAGAAGACTTGGCTAACGTACTCCAGCGGTTTTAGATAATTTTCCTTTGTTAGTCAACAAACCAGTCTGGGGGGAGAGGAGGGGTTGAGGATGTGAAAAGTTTCACCCTGTACGCGGCAGTTTCTCAGTGTCAAATGTCTGTCACAAATTTTGCTTGTGGTCACCTCCAGAACCTACAATTTAAAACACACACACACACACACACACACATACACACACAACACACAGCAATTATCTCAACCAAAGTGCAATTGAGTGCACTTTCCAGCGGTTGGTCCTCAGGCTCCTTTCCCAACAATGCTTTCCCCGTGCAGACAGCCCAAAGGAGCGTGTGCGTGGCTCTCGAAGACCAAGAAGTCAACTCCGCGGAAAATTTGCATGCTGTAATTGAGTTGCCGGGAACATTCAAGACATCATGCTTCAGGCGTGCGAGGATAATGATTCCCTGCAGCCCTCCAGGCTGGCAGTGGAAATGACAACAGGATCCTCTGTTCTCCTGTGACCCATGCTCAGACTGAGGCTTCATTATCCAACTCACCTCCCCTGCTTTTCAGAAAGTTGTAACCTGCCAACACTTCACCTTCCCTTCCCCTAAACTCCTATGGTGTGTTATGCTTTTGCAACTTATTTACCCAGTACGGTATTGTATTGACTTCCCAGGTGACTCAGTAAAGAATCCGAACATGCAGGAGACCCAGGTTCAATCCCTGGGTTGAGAAGATCCTCTGGAGGAGGAAATGGCAATCCACTCTAGTATTCTTGTCTGGGAAATCCCATGGGCAGAGAAGCCTGGCAGGCTACAGTCCGTGGGGGTGGCAAAGAGTTGGACACGACTGAGCATGCATCCACCGTTGTATTGAACAACTGGTAGAGACGTGATCTTGTGACTCTCCCCTCCAGGGTAAGCCCTTGAAGGGAAAGCTCTTGGAAGGAAAGCTCTTGGCAGATGCTGAGTAATTTTGAATGAATGCACAGAGAGATGGATATAGCATTTTTGGAATGTCTTGAGTGAGCACCTCTAATGGGGCACTGTGTACCCACATGACATGCAGTGAAGTGGGGGAAGAAGCCCCTGTAGAATCCTTGAGAGTATTTTCAAGAATATTATCTGGCCAGTCACCCCAGGTTTATAGGTTGGGTTTAATGTGGGAATCATCAGTCTACAGAAGTTCCTTGTTTGTCCTGATGCTTAAGATACGATTTGAAATATGAATACATGTATGTGAGTAGGGGGGGTAGGCGCATGGGTGTTGGGATGCTAAGTTGTATACTGTCATTGTATCTCAGTGAAGCAGCGCATAGCTGACTTGAAGGAGCTCTCTTCACTCTTATCATTCCACTATGCCATGCCCTGGGATACATTCTTGTGTATTAGGGCACCCTTTTCTCTGATTCTTTTTTTAAAAACCATAAAATGTTTTTACAGTCTAATGTTTGGATGTCTAGGTTTCAGGTATGCTCAGACAGTAAACTTGGAAGTATGGACAGGGGAGACTCTTTGAGGGGAAGTTCTTTGGTATAATCTAGACTGTAGGAAGGTGAAAAAATTGTTCTGGAGATTTGGGGTTGGCTGTCTCCATGGTGCTGAATTCCTGCGGTCAATCAGGTTCTCAGATGCTCAGTCATGTCTGACTCCTTACAGATTCCATAGACCATAGACTGCCAGGCTCCTCTGTCCATGAGATTCTCCTGGCAAGAATACTGGAGTGGCGTGTCATTTCCTCCTCCAGAGGATCTTCCTGACCCAGGGATTGAACCAACACCTCTTATGTCTTCAGCATTGGCAGGTGGGTTCTTTACCACCAGTGCCACCTGGTGAGCCCAAGGGTCAATCAGAGGAAACTGCAAAAGGGAAACTTACCTCTGGAATTGTCTCACTTCCCTTCCTGCCTACTGGCCGTCTTTACTCAAGGTAATGGTGTCTTTCCAAAAGGCAGTGGGTTTGCACACCATTGAGCACATGCCCTCCTTTCCAGCCTCTTATCAAAATTTGTGTCCAGGTTGCTACTACTCGGACAGTTGAGGTGACCCCAGGTTCAGTTGGAGCCATTGCTGAGGCATCATTTCAATGTTAGAGTGTACTCTCCTTGGAAGGGAAGGCAGACAAAAGAAGTGGCAAGGTGTTTTCTTTTCTGGTCAGATCACACCTGGCTGGTTCTGAGGGTCACTTTTGAAGAAGGACATTGGCAAATGGGAGCACGTCCAAATGAGGTGAGAACATAGGAAGATGGTTGTAGGGGAATGACAGAAGATCGGGCACCTGCAGTCTGACAAAGGGGGCCTCCCAGGTAGTGTCAGTGGTAAACAACCTGAGGTGTAGGAGACATGGGTTCAATCCCAGAGTCAGGAAGATTCCCTGGAGTAAGAAATGTCCCAGTATTTTTGCCTGGGACATTCCATGGACAGAGGAGCCTGGCAGTGGGTTACGATCCACAGGATCACAAAGAGCTGGGCGTGACTGAGTGCAAGCACGCATGCAATCTGACCGAAGAGGCCAGGGTGACCCTAGAAACTGAAGGTTAGGAGTAGAGGTGATCTCGTTTAAGCACCTCTTGGGTATTTCCATTTGGCTCCTACACATCTCCTCTAGGTGATCAATTAGCCTCATTCTGAACATTTCTAATGACAGAAAACTCACTACCCAGAACTCCAGAGCATAGAAACTTCCTTTAAATATTTCAAGTGAGATGATACAAAAGCTTCTGGAAGGCAGACCATCTGTCACTGGGGAGGAAAGAAAAGAAGGCATTCTTTTGCTTCGATATGGTCAGATAACTCTTATAAAAAATATTGCGAGGACATAGGAGTTGGCTTTGGTGCCAGGTGTGAGTTCTCCCCCAATGTCAAGATCTGGTACATTGATCCTTTGGTGACAAAGAACTAAAACAAAACAAAAACTCATGAGATAAGCTCAAATAGCTTCCTTGGTGACTCAGCTGGTAAAGAATTCGTATGCAATGCAGGAGACCTGGGTTCATTCCCTGGGTTGGAAAGATCCCCCGGAGAAGGGAAAGGCTACCCACTCCAGTATTCTGGCCTGGAAAAGTCCATTGACTGTATAGTCCATGGTGTCCCAAAGGGTCAGACACAACTGAACGACTTTCACTTTCACTTTCAAGCTCAAATAAAAAAGATGTAGAAGAACAATGCAATAATCCATCTCAATGACCCAGAAAAAACTATAAGCAGATTACTGAAGCTGAATCCACAAATTCCAGAGTGAGAATTATCAGGCCACATGGTCTTTTCCTCTGCTTGTCTCTACTGATCTCCTCTTTCTTCAGATCGACTTTCCCTCCCTACTCATATATCTACCTCATAGTTTATGGCTGGCCATGTCACCATCTCTAATCCTGGCTCTAGTCGAATTTAGCAATCAATTCTCTACTAAAGAACGATCTGCTCCGTGCTTCTTAGTCTTAAGTCTAGAGAAAAAGCATCAGCTTGGCTCAACCCAGCTTTTGCACCAACTCTCTCTGGGTTATGTGGATTGCCATCATCCAGTCAGCTACAGCTTAGGGGGCACAGGTCACATGAATAAGTGAGGATAGATTCTCTACACAAAGACAAAGATTAGAATGTCTACCACTGGCATATAGCTCCAAGCCAAATAAAAGATTATCTAGTTGTTGAATTTTAGTCTTTTAAAAAAGCAAGGATCCTTCAAATCTTACCTACCTGCTGTACTTAATTTCACTCTGGAATCATTTTCTTCTTTGCGGTAACGAAATGAAACAGGACCCTATGGTCCTTGACCTTCCATGTCCTCTGCCTGCCTTCTGCCTGTGAAAAACTTCAGCCAAAGAATAAGTTTAATCAGAGAAGTGAGAAAATGCAGAAACAAAGAAAAACAGTCAGAGGAGACCAAATAATAATAATGTACATTAAGCATAGTCAAGGACCTTTAGTTCCTTCCCAAGAGCTATAGATAATATTCTGAGCCATTTCCTGTGATCCGTCTTGTAGATACTGAAACTCCGACCAGGTAGAAGAAGTTATCCACAAGATGACCAGTCTGTAGCCATGATGTAAGCTGCTATAATTCTAATTATGGAATTGACCTCAAGGAAAGGGGAACAAACTGACCAGAAAACTGAAGATTAACTGTACCTAAAACGATCAAAATGACACTGGTCAGATCACTGATGACCCATTTCAAGATGACTGTCAGAGCTGACTGTACTGTTTCTGCATGTAGCCCTCTCCTTCAGGCAGTAAAAGCCCTTGCCCACTGATTGTCAGCACGGGGTAGAGGCAGGGTGGGGAGCTGGCTTTTGGACAGGAGTCCACACTCCCCCGTGGTTGCTGGCCTCCAAAATAAAACAAACTTGGCTTTCCACCAAGCTGGCTTCTTTATTGGCTTGTGAGTGGCAGGCAGTTGGACCCCATTTTCAGCTATGGTAACACAGAACCTTTCTAAAAATATATAATTTGGCTCATCCCCACTTTTCTTTGCTTGAATAAACCTGTATTGCTTTTGTCCACAGTTTAGTCATTGTCTTTCTTCTCTATTTGTTTATTCTCAGAACTTTGAGTTCAGTTCAGTTCAGTAGCTCAGTCATGTCCGACTCTTTGCGACTCCATGAACTGCAACACGCCAGGCCTCCCTGTCCATCACCAACTCCTGGAGTCCACCCAAACCAATGTCAATCGAGTCGGTGATGTCATCCAACCTTCTCACCCTCTGTCGTCCCCTTCTCCTCCTGCCCCCAATCCCTCCCAGCATCAGGGTCTTTTCAAATGAGTCAGCTCTTCGCATGCGGTGGCCAAAGTATTGGAGTTTCAGCTTCAACATCAGTCCTTCCAATGAACACCCAGGACTGATCTCCTTTAGGATGGACTGGTTGGATCTCTTTGCAGTCCAAGGGACTCTCAAGAGTCTTTTCCAACACCACAGTTCAAAAGCATCAATTCTTTGGCACTTAGCTTTCTTCACAGTCCAACCCTCACATCCATACATGACCACTGGAAAAACCGTAGCCTTGAATACACGGACCTTTGTTGGCAGAATAATATCTCTGCTTTTGAATATGCTGTCTAGGTTGATCATAACTTTTCTTTCAAGGAGTAAGCGTCTTTTAATTTCATGGCTGCAATCACCATTTGAAGTGATTTTGGAGCCCAGAAAAATGAAGTCAGCCACTGTTTCTCCATCTATTTGCCATGAAGTGATGGGACTGGATGCCATGATCTTAGTTTTCTGAATGTTGAGCTTTAAGTCAACTTTTGCACTCTCCTCTTTAACTTTCATGAAGATTTTTAGTTCTTCACTTTCTGCCATAAGGGTGGTGTCATCAGCATACTTGAGCTTATTGATATTTCTCTCAGCAATCTTGATTCCAGCTTGTGTTTCTTCCAGTCCAGCGTTTCTCATGATGTACTCTGCATATAACTTCAATAAGCAGGGTGACAACATACAGCCTTGACGTACTCCTTTTCCTATTTGGAACTGGTCTGTTGCTCCATGCCCAGTTCTAACTGTTGCTTCCTGACCTGCATATAGGTTTCTCAAGAGGCAGGTCAGGTGGTCTGTTATTCCCATCTCTTTCAGAATTGTCCACAGTTTATTGTGATCCATACAGTCAAAGGCTCAGAACTTTGAGTAGGAATTTTAAAAAACAGCCCCCAATAGACTCTGTCTTCCGCAATATATATACATATATGCTCTTTAAACAGAAAATTCAGAATTAGTTTCTGATGTCAAGTCCTGTCTTTCAGGATGCATCTTCCCTCCAACCTAGAGTGCAGCACGTGATGACAAATGAGAAACAGTCACTTCACACATCCTGGTAAAATAAAAATGCATTGTCGGGACAATGGGTGATTAGATCTTCATTTTTATATATGCCGAAGTGTCTTCAGAAATGAACTTCTAAGACTTGATTTCGGAGAGAATGCAAATTTCCCATCAAGGAATACATTGAGGAGAATCTGTAAAGCAGGGTAGAGGTGAACCCACTTGGGGCAGTGAATTCTATTAGCTCAGACCTATACCTAGACACACAGTGTAGGTAATGGGTGTGGGGGAAGTACTCGGTACCTAGTTGAATATTCATTTCTACCACCTGTGGTATCATTATTAGCTGTGAAGTTTGTTATTAATATGCCTGAGCCATCTCCCAGGTGGAGTCATGGCTTGATTCCTATAAATTATTAATATTAATCATGGGGAAGAAAAGCTTGATTCAAAATTAATTTGAGTGAACTGTGCTTATTTACAGAGTAACTTATGTAAGTGGGAACATCAAGTTATCATCTGATGTGAATAAGAATTAATATAAATTGCCTGGCCTGCCCTCTGTGGTCCTCAGTGCTCTTTTCTGGGAGGAGAGGCAGAACATGGTTGGGCTTAAGAGCGTGACACCTGGAGCAGGTGGCTTCTGGTTCATTTATTCTTTATAATTTTTATTTATTTGGCTGCACCAGGTCTTAATTGTTGCACAAATGACCTTCAGTCGCAGCATGTGGGATCTATTGTACCTCCTGTGGCTTCTGGTTTGATATCAGCTCTGCCATTCCCTGGTGGCTCAGATGGTAAAGGTCTGTCAGTATTGCAGGGGACCCAGGTTCGATCCCTGGGTTGAGAAGATCCCCTGGAGGAGGAAATGGCAGCCCACTCCAGTATTCTTGCCTAGAAAATCCCACGGACAGCGGAGCCTGGTAGGCTATCGTCCATGGGGTTGCAAAGAGTCAGACACGACTTCACTTTCACTTTCAGATGGTAAAGAGTCTGGTGGTAAAGCAAGAGACCTGTGTTCTGTCTCTGGATCTGGAAGATCTCCTGGAGAAGGAAATGCCAACCCACTCCAGTATTCTTGCCTGGAAAATCCCATGGATGGAAGAGTCTGGCAAGCTATAGCCCATAGTGTTGCAAAGAGTTGGACACAACTGAGTGACTTCACTCACTCACTCACTCACTCACTCACTCACTGCCATTTACCAGCAGTGTGATTTGGAGCAAAGTACTTAATCACAAAGTACTTAATCACTCCTGTCTTCTGCATGATGATAATAATACCTAATGTGGAGGAGTGCTACTGGGCCTAAATACATTTTTCTTTTTGTGGATGAGAAAACCAAGGCTCAGAGAGGCAAGGAATGAGTGTCTTTCCCAAGTTCACAGGGCTGGTGGATGGAGGGGTCAGTATTCAAATTCAAGGCTAATAGCCTTCCACCAATGCCCTTCTTCACAGGCTGTGCTTCCCAAACTCATCTGTCAGGAGAATTACCTGGGGGTGCTTGTTCAAAACACAGATTCCCGATCTTTGGAGCGGGATGAGGCACTGTGACATTAACACATGTCCCAGGTGGTAGGACTTGGCGGTGCATCCCCAGTTTCCATAGTCCCCCGAGCCTTTGCAGCTGGATGGATCTGTGCCAGACCTGCTTGTTCCCCTGTTCCCACTCATCCCTCCTTAATCAGCCTTATCCTTCCTCACAGCCCTCCCTGTATCCACCCCTGTGCCTTTGAGAGTTTGGTCACTTAATCATCTCTTTAATCATCTCCAAGGTTCCCTAGGCCCTCATGTGGTTGGTCACTTTGTACAAGGTTTCCTCCTGATGACCCAGATTTAACCTCTGGACCATTTTTTTATCTTCCTCTAGCCCACCCTCTGTTCTGCTTTCACTGCGTTTACTCCCCACCCTTCCTTTCCTTTAGGTTTCTCATGACCACTGAGATGACCAGGCATGGCATAATAGCATGCGATATTGTAATGAACACTGAACTGCGGTATACATTTTTTCCAGTGCATGTCATAATAACGTTCACCATTACTTAAGCTGAAGAACTGATGCTTTCAAACTGTGGTGCTGGAGAAGACATTTGAGAATCCCTTGGAAATCAAGGAGGTCAAACTAGTCAATCCTACAAGAAATAAACCTTGAATATTCATTGGAAGAAGTGATGCTGAAGCTGAAACTCCAACACTTTGGCCACTGGATGGAAAGAGTGGACTCACTGGAAAAGACCCTGATGCTGGGAAGGATTGAGGGCAGAAGGAGAAGGCAGTGACAGGGGATGAGATGGTTGGACAGCATCACCGACTCAATGGACATGAGTTTGAGCAAACTTCAGGAGATAGTGACAGGCATGCTGTGGTCCTGGCATGCTGCAGTCCGTGGGGTCACAGAGAGTTGGACACATTTAGTGATGAAACAACAATAACATTAAGTGTATACAGATTTATTTCAGATAAAGTGATGGCTGCCAAGTATTTGATTGAAAGTGATTATATTTTAATCTAAAAGGCCAAACTGAGTACAGTGAGTCTCATTACTCGCTGGCCAGCCCTGTGTAATTTGCAGAGCATCACCTCATTGCCACGCTTCAGGGACTGCCTTGGCTACTTGGGCAAGGCCTGGATTTGGAACCCTGAGTCAGAGAGTAACTCCAGTTTCAGTCAATTTCCCGCAAGGCCAAATGATGTTTCAAGAAACAATACCTTGTTGAAAAAACTTGATTTCTAAAATTGTGTAGGTCACAGTCAAATGCACTCACATCTGATGTGATGACAAATTGATTCAAGGACTTTGGCCCACAGGCAGCCACTGGAGGAACCAAGCCTGAATTAGATGCAAAAATGAGCAGTTGTATGTGTGACTGTGGTCCAAATAAATGACGCTTAGAAACACCAAATTGATTGCATACTCAGGAAAGGATAAATAATTGGGTGAGTGAAATTTGTAGCTGCTTATTTACACACCAATATGGATTTTCAACTGAGAGGCATATGATTATTCCAGGTCCAGGGGAGGATTTCTTTGAGGAAAGGATTTATACACATTTGTAAAATCATACTGGGTTCTTTCATTCCATGATTGTTAAACTTTCCTTGCATTTATCATAATTCACAAGAAATAACATGAGCAAACCTTATAAAACAAACTGTTCTATTCAGGCAAGCATAAATCTTTGGTATTTTAAGATTGCATTAATTCAATTTTTTTATGGGTCCTAGACATTTGGAGGAAAGATTCAACTCAAAGTATTTTTAGAGGGGCACTTTCCTCATGGTCTGGTGGCTAAGACTGTGCTTTCAATGCAGGGGCCCAGGTTCATTCCCTGGTCAGGGAACTAGATCTCACCTGCTGCAACTAAGACCCAGCTCAGCCAGATAAATAAATACAGAAAATTTGGTTAGAATGCTTTATAGGGCACATGCAAAGATGGAGGTCGAGTATTGTTAACCAAATACGTGACCTTGAGCAACTAAGTTCCTTCATCTGTCTGAGCCTCACATTTCTCACCTATAAAATGGAATGCTGCTATCTCAATGACTGTTGAGATAATGATGTATCCTGGTGTAGGTAAGAGTGTCTGGGACAGCCCAGAAGCAATAGACTGACATTGTTTCAGGGTTGGTGGAAAGGAGCAGCTTAGGTGGAATTCTGCAGACTGGACCTGCAATGAGAGGCAAAGGTGTCTTTCAGGACTTGGGAAATTTTCATGTGATTGAATTGTGAGGTGATGTTAAAATACATAGCCTGGTCCATATCACAGAGTGATGATGGATGCCCTTGATGGCTAGGTTAGCATGTCCAAGCTAGAATGGTCTCCTGGGGCTTCAACTACTCCACTCAGCAATGGCTCAAAGCCTAATTCTTCCTAAATGATTTTGCTAGGTATTTTAGTCCTTTAAAAACACAGTTCTATGGCCCAACAAGTTTGGGAAATGGTCCATGCATTAGATCCCTCTTAGGCTAGGCTTGTTAATGCGTACAGTATCAGTTCTACATGGATTAGTAGCACCACATGGCTATTTAACTAGAAATGAATATTCATTAATATCTAATCAAGATTAAAAAGAGTTCCTGTAACTTTCCTGGCGGTCCAGTGGTTAAGACTTCACTTTCCAATGCAGGGGGTTGTGAGTTCAGTCCCTGGTTGAAGAGCTAAGATCAAACAAGCCTTTGGTCAAAAAACCAAAACATTAGACAGAAACAATATTGTAACAAACTTTATGAAGACTTTAAAAATAGTCCACGTTAAAAAAAAAATAACAAAGCAAAAACAAAAACCAGTTCTTCAGGGGTGCTAGCTACTTTCCAGTGCTGAAGAGCCACGTGTGGCTGGTGGCCACAATATTGGAAAGTGCACATATAGAGCCTTTCCATCACTGCAGGAATGTTCTATGGGCTAAGGGCTTCCTTGGTGGCTCAGTGGTCAAGAATCTGCCTGCCAATGAAGGAGACTCGGGTTCCATCCCTGGGTCAGGAAGATCCCTTGGAGAAGAGAATGCCAACTCACTCCAGTATTCTTGCCTGGAGAATCCCATGGACAGAGAAACCTGGCGGCTACAGTCCCTGGGGTTGCAAAGAGTCAGGCACAACTGAATGACTAACACTTTCGCACTTTTTTTCTGTTGGATAGTGCAGGAAAAGCTCTGAGGCCTCTGGTAATAAAATAGCTTATTTCATTTTGTTCATTTATCAGACTTTCAAAAACCAGCAGGGCTTCTCTTCCCTGAGATGCTGTTTAAATTTGGCATTCTTGGAGGGGTGGATTCACTGGATCTGATATTCCAGGACCAGCTTAGCAGCTCCGATATCCTTACAATGCTTTAATCTGTTCTTGCTGCAACATATTTATCTGAGTTCCTGTCTCTGTTGAAAGATTTATTATTTTGATACTCTAAGATCCACCTCACCATGCTTAATGTCTTGGGTAAACTTGTCAATAGCCAAAGGTCCCTGTTATAGATGCCGAACCTCAGAGATGAAAGGGACCTTAGAAATTATGTAAATTAACTTCCTTATTTTATTTATGAGTAAACTGAAGCCCAGAAATATTGCGTGACTTTCCCAAGGTCACTAAATTAATAGCAATTTTTCCTGCTCCTGATACCTACTTCTTACTATGGCTACTGGTTAATCTTCTCTTCACAAATCAAAGGGGAAAAATCAATTATTATTGAATTAGGGTTATATCAATGATGTTATGGGTCTTATCCCCAGTTTGAGATCTTGCCGGTCTTTGTGAGAGTGGTCTCTGAGTAAATTTATTCTGTATTTCTTAGTCCAACTTGTTTTTATGAGCTCTGACTGGATAGGGCTTATCAGTGAAGAAATCACCCATCACTTAATTTCTTCCCTGATGGTTCAGCGGTAAAGAGTCCCTCTGCAGTGCAGGAGATGCAGGAGACACGGGTCTGATCCCGGGGTCAGGAAGATCCCCTGGGGGAGGGCATGACAACACATTTCAGTAGTTTTGCTGGGGGAAACCCATAGAGAGAGGATTCTAGTGGGCTCTGGTCCATGGGGTCGCAAAGAGTTGGACTTGACTGAAGTGACTGAGTACGCACACACTTTATACAAAAGTCTTTGATGATTTTTCTGCAATCGACCGATAGCAATCAGCCAATAATGACTTCACAAGTTTGCATTTGCTTTCATACCCACTTGGTGCTCCTTTGATTGCAATTTTAGCTAGATCCCAGCTGCTTTTCACTTTTTTTTTTTTTTTTTTGGCCATTGGATATAAAAGCGAGTGAAAATTGCAGGCTGCCTAGTGGAAGAAAAACGACTTCTCCCGAGTTTATAGCAAGGTCCACATTTGCTGGGAAGGATTTAGTTCTGAGATGCAGGCCAGATATGCATTTCTGTGCCCCCCAGTCTGGGGAGGAAGGTTACTCAGGTGGGTGGCACGTAGGCTGTGAAAGGAAGCCAGGTCATCTGTCAGGGCAATGTCTTGGGAGGAACTGCTCTATGAAGGCTGTGATCTGGAACGAATATATTTTTGGCACCTTTGCTAGGATGTCAGTGGGAAAGCCCCATTAGTCATCTCTGCCAGATGGGGGCTTCTGGAAACCTCTGTGCCTCTGTATATGTCTCTATTGATGAAAACGCTGAAGCCACAAGGGCTGTGACCGCAAATGTCTCAGCTTACAGATCCTAGGGCCCTGCAAGGATCACACAGAGGGCACGAGCCGAGGAACCTGATCTTTGAAAGCTCTGAGTTTTGAAATGTGGGAAATGTTATGTTCACTGTGTCTCCTGGAATACATTTTCAGAGATTTTTGAACTTCAGTGGCTGAGCCCACTTAAGCTACACCAGAGTCTTTGAAGGAGGGACCCTCTCAGGGTCATTTTTGAGCTCTCTGGTCCTTGAGAATCAGTGTTCTTGAGAAAAAAAATTTGTTTTTTCAGGATGTCATCAGCTGCAAGAGGAGTACTGTAACTCCTTTTTTTTTTTTTTTCCTTTTTACACTTTTCATGGGGTTCTCAATCAAGAATACTGAAATGGTTTGCCATTCTCTGCTTCAGGAAACCATGTTTCGTCTGACTCAATGGACATGAGTTTGAGCAAACTCCAGGAGATGATGAAAGACAGAGAAACTTGACATGTTGCAATAAGAAGTTGGGCACAGCTTAGCGACTAAACAACGAGTACAACTTAATTATTATTAAAGAGAATGGTGTCGGCTTGTTTTGACTTTACTGAATTCAAATTTTGCTCATCTACATGAGTTTGAGCAAGCTCTGGGAAATGGCAAAGCACAGGGAAGCCTGGCGTGCTACAGCCCATGGTGTCACAAAGAGTCGGGCATGACTGAGGGACTGAACAGCAACAGCAACATATAAAATCCAGAATGCGTTTCCCGTTTAAAGACCCACTATCACAAGCAGAGAAGCTTGTTCTGTTTTAGTTCGACTTGCTTGCAGTGTCTCTTCCCATCCTGTTACATGTAGCTAGATTTACAGAAAATTCTGGCTCAAGTTGTGACCCGGAGATTCAGGTCATCTGCATTTCTTCTTTTGTGGAGGGTGCTACACACAAGGTCCAGTTGCTGGAGCTAGGCCTGGAGTGCTTGTCTGACACCAGACCCTTTGCTCTTCTCTATAGCTCTCTTTTGCTCCATGGAGTGAGGTGGCTGTGTTAGCAGAGCTCATTCTAAAGGATGGATTTTTTTTTTTTTTAATTCAAGTATACCTGATTTACAATGTCACATGAGTTTCAGATGGACAGCACAGTGATTCAATTATCCATATATGGGTGCACTTGCTAAGTCACTTCAATTGTGTCCAGCTCTTTCTGTGACCCCATGGACCATAACCCACCAGGCTCCTCTGTCCATGGAATTCTTCAGCTGGAGAATACAGGAGTGGGTTGCTGTGCCCTCCACCATGAGATTTTCCCCACCTGGGAATTGAACCCGAGTCTCTTGTGTCTCCTGCATTGGCAAACGCCTTCTTTACCATTCGTGCCACCTGGGAAGCCCCTATACATACATACATGTATATATATTCTTTTTCAGACCCTTCTCTGTTATGTTTCAGAATATTGAATGTGGTTCCCTGTGCTACACTGTAGGTCCATACTGATTGTTTATTTGATATATAAGTGTAAATCAGTGTACTCGCTCAGTCGTGTCCGACTCTTTGCCACCCCATGGACTGTAGTCCATCAAGCTCCTCTGTCCATGGGATTCTCCAGGCAAGAATACTGGAGTGGGTTGCCATTTCTTTCTCCAGGGGATCTTCCCGACCCAGGGATGGAACCTGAGTCTTCCACATCACGGGCAGATGCTTTACCCTCTGAGCCACCAGGGAAGTTTGATATATAGAAGTATGTATATGTGAATCCCAACCTCCTAATTTAATTCTCGGCCACTCCTTTCCTCTGTGGTAACCATAAGTTTGTTTTCTGTCTTTGATTCTATTTATGTTTTGTGAATAAGTTCATTTGTGTCTTTTTTTAAAGTCCCCATACAAATGATACCATATGGCGTTTCTCTTTCTCTATCTGACCTTCTTCACTTATCATGGCAATCTCTAGGTTTATCCATGTTGGTGCAAATGGCATTATCTCACTCTTTTTAATGGCTGAGTGGTGTTCCATATCTTCTTTATCCATTTATCTGTCAATAGACGTTTAGGCGGCTTCCATATCTTGAATATTGTAATCAATGCTGCTATGAACACAGGGGTGCATGAATCTTTTTGAATTAGAGTTTTTCTCTGGCTATATGCCCAGGAGTAGGATTGCTGGATCATATAGTAGCTCTATGCTTAGTTTTTTTAAGGCACCTCCATACTGTTTTCCATAGTGACTGTACCAATTTAAATTCCCACCAACAGCATAGGCGGTTCCCTTTTCTCCAAATCCTCTCCAGTATTCGTAATTTGTAGACTTTTAGATGATGGCCATTCTGACCAGAGTGAGGTGATATCTCATGACAGTTTTGATTTGCATTTCTCTGATAATCGTGGATGCATTTGAGCCTCTTTGGGGTCCCTGGTGGCTCAGCTGGTAAAGAATCTGCCTGCAGTGACGGAGACCTGAGTTCGATCCCTGGGTTGGGAAGATCCCCTGGAGAAAGGAATGACTATCCACTCCAGTATTCTGGCCTGGAAAATTCTATGGACTGTATAGTCCATGGGGTCACAAAGAGTCGGACACGACTGAGTCACTTTCACTTCACTGAGGTTGCTTGAATCCAGAGGTTTATCAGCAGTGGGCATAATCCCTCTTTGAGAGGAAAAGCTCAGTATAGAAGAAATAGCCCCAAGACTAGAGTGAAAGACAAGTGTCCTGCTTTTGCTTACCCTCCAGCCAACTTTGTCCCTGGCCATGTCTATTCTTGATTCTTTCTTTAGTTGTAAAATGAGGTGATAATGCTGGGAATGAAACTAGATTCACTATATTTAGCAGCCCTTTGATCTAAAAGGATCAACTGTCACATTTGGTATTACTGGCTAATTCCTCCCTAAAAATGTTTACGTAACTTTTAGGCCTTTGAGCCACCTTTTTCATTACCAGGTTAAGCAAAACCCTGGTAACTCAGACTAGAAAGAAGACAGCTTTGTCATTGAGGAGCTCCCAAATTATGTAATCATCATCTACCAAGTTTTTCTCTGTCTGAATGCTCCTTCTCATTTCTATCCAGTTCTTCAGTTTTGTTTTTGTTCTGCTACCAATTCACTTCAAGTAGTCCATATGGTCACCTTGGAAGAGTTCTCAACCCCCTGGTTTCAACTACCATTTAAATGCTACCGATTAAAAATTATGTATTTTTCACCACGAACCTCCAGTGCTTGAGTTTATAAATTTGTGTTCACAGGTTCATCCTCATCTCTACGGCTATCCCTCAAGATCTTCAAACTCAAAAAAGTTTGGAACTAAACTCAATTTACTCTTACCTACTTCTTCCCTTCTGCTGTAAAATCTACTCCTTCTCTTGAATTTCTTGTTTCTGTTAAGGGCATGCCACCCAGTTACTCAGATAAGAACTGAAGAGTCATCTGCCTTCCTCTCCCCCAGTATCTAATTGGCCACATTGGCTTTAGAATCCACCCATGCAGTGTCACTGGTATCTGCCTTCCCTTTCATCTCACTCTTGTTTCTGCCCCTTAAGGCATGGATTAGCTTTCACTGGGAATTTATCAATTTTAAGATGCCCATCACCCGCAGTCGTGTCCGACTCTTTGCAACCCATGAATTGCAGC
>SJYC01027512.1:0-47284 GCA_006408675.1 Madoqua kirkii | reverse complement strand
AGTTAAATAAGCAGGGTGACAATATACAGCCGTGACGTACTCCTTTTCCTATCTGGAACCAGTCTGCTGTTCCATGTCCAGTTCTAACTGTTGCTTCCTGACCTGCATACAGGTTTCTCAAGAGGCAGGTCAGATCGTCTGGTATTCCCATCTCTTTCAGAATTCTCCACAGTTTATTCTGATCCACACAGTCAAAGGCTTTGGCATAGTCAATAAAGCAGAAATAGACATTTTTCTGGAACTCTCTGGATTTTTTTCTTACCTTTCTTTAAAAAACCCTTTTTAAATTGAAGTGTTACTTTATATTGACTGCTGTGTCAGTTTCTGCTGTACAGCCAAGTGAATCACTCATATGTATATATGTAAGAAGTGGCAGTTTTCAAGTTCCCAGGTGATAGTAATGCTGCTGGTCCAGGGACCACAGTGGAGAGTTGTTACCCTCTGGCATTTAACCCAAGCTTCCTCTATAGCAGTCAAGGCTCGTTCTTGAGTGCTGTGACTGCACATGTGCAGCGTCATTTCCTGGTGTTCTCACTCACTGTTTCTCCATCCTCGTCTGGAACCCCATTCCCAAGCATGGCGGGCACTTCGCGTTTTTGTGATTTTACTTTTTATACACTTCCTGAGAACTATTTGGCTTTTAAGATACAGTTCAAGAACACAGTCTTCAGTGGAAAATATTTCTTTTACTTATCTTTTCCAAAGAGGTAAATTTTGGGATGTTTATCTTTTCAGATCAACTTCCAAGACCGCTAAGTTCAATGCTCAGGCTCTTCCAGTAATTGGAAAGATACTCTTTTGGGACGAACAGGTCATGAAGTTTGACGGGGTTTTCCAATTTTCTAGATTATCAATTTGGCAATCGTCCCTACACAAAATACAGAGCTTATTGTGAGTCAGCAGAGCCATTATTATGATAATTCTAAATATTTATAAGATGTTGTAAGTATATAGCACTGAAAAGCCACTTAAATTGTACCCAACTGATGAAATCTTCCATGTTTCAAAGTATTTATAGTTCAGGCTCATAAATAATAGAACAAGATACAAACTGGAAAGTGGGAGCACAAGCATAAGAGGAACGCAGGAAGGTGATTTTAAGACGTGCTGTGAGGCAGAAAACCGTGGGTTACGGTTTCCATTGTATGGTATTTTTCCCAGACTTGTGGCCTTTGACAAATGGACCTAAGTTTGAAGTCATATAAGGATTTAGGCTGTATTTTGTAGGAATAGTTATTACTTTGTTGATCTATTTAAGTTATGGACTATTTCTTGAGTAGGAGCTTGACCAGATTTATATGTTATCCGTGTATGTTCACATACACACATACATGCACACATGGATAAACAGATACACACATTGATTCCTACAGTGGAAGAGCTTAAGAAATCAGAATCACTGAAGCTGTGAGATGGGCAGCGTTCCCTGTCTGCTCAAGTCTCACGAATAGACTTTTCATTCTTCAATAACTCCTTCAGTGAACACTGGAGTGTATAGTGTATGCACACTTTATCATAACTCTGGAAATGCAACAAGGGATGGGTTTATACCATTGCATTGCACAATAATGAATGAATTAATGAATGAAAGCCTTCATAAAGTTTTAAATAAAAAGGCAATGCAGAATACAAATATTGTAATAGGTTCTATATTTTTGGCATTTCTGGAACCCTTTCCGGCTCATACTAGTGTTTCCACGCATTTTATCAGCTGACACAACTACCTAGAGTAAGTACAATTATTATTGCTGAGAAAATGGATGCTTAGAGATTCTAGGCTAAGAACCTCGTCCAACTATTACCTAGCCAACAAGTTGTAGAGTTAGGGCTATAGTGAGTTTATTCTTACGCTCTGTGTGTAGTTTAGAAACTGCATGCTGTTGTCTAATCAGGGAGATCATTTAATAAACAATTACAGTACAATGTGATATGAAAGGGGAAATTTGGGGCAGGGGGTGCAATTAGGAACACATTAAAGGAGCAAGGAAAGGTTTTCCAGGGGAAATGAAGTCTAGCAGTTAGCCAGATTTGGGGGAAAGTTATCTGCAAAGATCTGGGGACATGGGCGAAGTTGGCTGTGTGAGGGACTGGAGGACGGTCAGCAGAGCTGGAGCGTGAACATCCTCCCAGAGAACATCAGTGGTGTCCTGTGTGACTTCAGTTACCAGCTAGACATTAATGGTTCCCAACATACTATCTCTTGGAGTTTAGTCATAGCTTGGCTTGAATTTCAACATAAATATTTCAGCCTCAACAGGGTTGCAAGCATCTTGTGCACTGGGTGGATGTCTCATAATATGTGTATTATTCAGTGTAGTACAGTTCTATTTCTAGGAGCTGTCAATGAAATTTGTAGAAAAAAGCATTCCATTAAATGGCACGGGAGATTGAGCACTCTTATAATATGGCGGCTTAGTGATTCTCTGTATTCCTCCAAGCAGGATAAAGGAAGAATGTGACCTGGTTGCTCCTGGTCCCTGGCACAGCTCAGCAGTTCCACCTGGGCTCTCTAAGGCAGGGGTGATCTTTGTAAAGAGCTGGCTGCCTGTCCGCACAGACTTGGGTTACAACCCACCAGAAGGAGGCCTCATATACAGCACGTGAGTGGCTAGAGTGCACTCAGGAAGAAAAAGAGAGTCAGTTATGGCGGCTTAGTGATTCTCTGTATTCCTCCAAGCAGGATAAAGGAAGAATGTGACCTGGTTGCTCCTGGTCCCTGGCACAGCTCAGCAGTTCCACCTGGGCTCTCTAAGGCAGGGGTGATCTTTGTAAAGAGCTGGCTGCCTGTCCGCACAGACTTGGGTTACAACCCACCAGAAGGAGGCCTCATATACAGCACGTGAGTGGCTAGAGTGCACTCAGGAAGAAAAAGAGAGTCAGGTAAGAAATGAATCACCAGTCTATGTTCGGTACAGGATACAGGATGCTTGGGGCTGGTGCACGGGGATGATCCAGAGAGATGATATGGGGTGGGAGGTGGGAGGGGGTTCAGGATTGGGTAATTCATGTCAGTGTATGGCAAAACCAATACAGTATTGTAAAATAAAATAAAGTAAAAAAAGAAAAAGCGAGGGAAGAAAAGACCTTGAAGGAGCAGATGCTTCTCCCATCTCTTTCTTCTGTTAGGAAGTTGAGTGCCTGATTTTCTAAGGTGCTTTCACACCAGTCCTAGGAGATGGCCAGGTATTTTTTCGTATGTCAAAAATTTAGTTTTCAAACATTATTATTAGAACACAAAGGTCACTAACAGTCAGAGCCAGTCCCCATGAACCCAGCCTGGCACAAAATTTCTCAGGGCATTAGTCATGGCTTCAATCCTTCCCACCCATGTCTGATCTTTCCAACGAGAAAAACACAAGTATAAATGTTGTACATACTCTACCTGTAGACTTATGACTGGTTTGAGGTTCAAGACCAAGTCTCACCTGTATCATCACCTTTCCTCCTAGTTGCCACTGATTTTCATATTAGTGAAATACACACATACACATATATGCCCTATACCCTAAATTAAAATGGCATTTTCTAGACTCTTGGCTCCATGAAATAAAAGCAATAATAGCAATAATTTAATTTTAATAAAAATTAAAAATCAGGTTTTTTCTCTCCTATTTTGGCAGTAATTTACACAAGGTTCTGGTTTTCTTCAAATTAGACTAAATAACCACACTGAATAACCATCTGAGATCAAAAGAAGAATGATTTGATGTGTCCTAGATAGTTTTTCAAAATGTGACTGCATAGGTTTCATATTAGTGAAATACACAGGCACACATATGATTGGAAATCTTTTAATAACAATGAAAGATGCATGTATGACCTAGAAACTCCCCAGTGAATCAATACTTTCACTATGAATCAATTTCAAAGAAATTTAGAATTAGTTCTGAGATCTGCTCGTTTGCTTAAAAAAACCCAACAAACAAGAACCCAACTTATTTTGTATTAATACAAAGAAATAATATGTGCGAGGCAAGTTTGATGATGATTTGTGAGTCTGTGTCAGCACCATAGGTCTTTCAGGATGGTGTCCAATGCAGTTCCCCTGGAGTCCATCATAGTGGTTGAATTTCATGAAATTATGAGTGGCTTTTTGGTTACACTCACTCTAGGCTATAATAGTGTCAGATTTTTCGTTGCATTTTTCTACTACTGAAAACCATGTAATGTGACAGGCTTCCCAGGTGACGAGTGGTAAAGAACCTGCCTGCCAATGCAGGAGACACAAGAGGGGGATTCAGTCCCTGGGTCGGGAAGATCCCCGGGAGGAGGGCATAGCAACCCACTCCAGGATTCTTGCCTGGGGTACCCCATGCACAGAGGCGCCTGGGGGGCTACAGTCCACAGGGTCACAAAGAGTTGGATCCTACTGAAGTGACATAGCATGCACACATGAAAGATAAGACTGCAGTAGCAAAAATCTACCTTAAATCATAGAGTAAGAGGGCAGTCTTTATTTCTCGGATCTGGAATATACATGATATGTAATTATATATATATATATAAATCATCTTCTATAAAAGAAAGCATTAATATATTGATGCTACAGTGGTGGGATGGAGAATAAACTGACAATTTTGACAGATGAACTATATGTTTTATTTGCTTGGTTCTCAACAGAGCAGATATCTGAAAAACTTTAAGAAAGCCTTTCTTTTGCTTGTCTTTTGAGTTCATGAGCCATAATAAGCATCCTTGGGGATTTCTGAGTAGCGTGTGATATCCTGGCAATACTTCTGGAGTAGGCCCCAGTGAACTGGACACGTTCCCAGTCTGTGATCATTGAAGAAGAGGCCCTTTTCTTGTATCAGATTTCTGTAACTTGCTTTGAGTTTGTTTTTAAGGATTGGAAACAGTCTTCAAGCCCTTGGATCAGTAGAAGCAGGACTCTTCGTGGATGATAGCTGGGTTCTTCCCTTGGAGACCAGCTTTTGGAATTCCAACCAGAGGTCAGGGGCTCTTTGCCCACACGTCTCTCCAAGCCAGATGATGGTAACACGGCAGACCACAACATGAACTCTGCAGTGAGTCCTGCTAAGCCCTCGAGAGCTCACTGCCAGAATGGATTCCAGCCTGGCCTGCATGGTTCCAACTCTCTGATTCTTTTCCATCAGCTTGGGTTACCTGTCTCAAGAGCTGCTCTGTTCCAAACACTGAAGCCCTGCTCCCAGCCCCAGGACCCTTGCTGTAAAGCAAGGTGGTCTAGTGTGCTTGAGAGTGTGACCTTCACCATTTAGGTTCAAATTCCAGTGTGGCTACTTACTCACTTGGCAAATCACATTTGCCATACAGTCCTGCATCAGGGAATGGAGAGATAATACTATCTAGTTTGTAATATGCTAGAAGGTTAAATGACTAATACGTGCTAAGTATTGGGTTGGCCAAAAATTTTGACTGGATTTTTCCATATTATGGAAAACCTGAACAAAATTTTTAGGTAGTCCAATACTCAGACCACTGCTTGGCATGCAGTAGGCTCTTAATAAATTCTAGCTGTTCTCACTGTATCATCCACTTTCTCCCTTTCAGGGCCATATGTTGAAGCAGAGTGATGGGAAGACTGCTTTTCACACATAGAGTGTCCGCCATGAGGCAGTGTACACATCTTACCTTCTTGGGTTGTTCAAGCACCTGCAGGATGAGCTGGATGGGGCTGGTCCTGACATGATTCTGATCCACAGTGAGGCTTCTTCAGTGGCTGAGCCACAGTCTCCGCCCAGGGGTACAGCACCGGTCAGGTGAACTTGGACTTCTGGCTGCTGTTTCTGTAGATTCCATGTGCAGCAGGAGTGTGGGAATACATAAAACTCAACTAGGCTGTTTAGGATATTTTCATAGATTACCAGTCTTAAAAAAAACCCGTCAGTTATGTCCATTGACAGATGAATGGATAAAGAGGCTGTCAGATATATATATATATATATAATAAAATATTACTCAGCCATAAAACAATGTATTTCAGTCAGTTCTAATGCCACTCATCTCACATGCTGGCAAAGTAGTGCTCAAAATTCTCCAAGCCAGCCTTCAACAGTACATAAACTGTGAACTTCCAGATGTTCAAGCTGGATTTAGAAAAGGCAGAGGAACCAGAGATCAAGTTGCCAACATCTGTTGGATCATCAAAAAAGCAAGAGAGTTCCAGAAAAACATTTACTTCTGCTTTATTGACTATGCCAAAGCCTTTGACTGTGTGGATCACAGCAAACTCTGGAAAATTCTTCAAAAGATGGGAGTATCAGACCACCTGACCTGCCTCTTGAGAAATCTGTATGCAGGTCAGGAAGCAACAGTTAGAACTGGACATGGAACAGCAGACTGGTTCCAAATAGGAAAAGGAGTACGTCAAGGCTGTATATTGTCACCCTGCTTATTTGACTTATATGCAGAGTACATCATGAGAAACTCTGGGCTGGATGAAGCACAAGCTAGAATCAAAATTGCCAGGAGAAATATCAATAACCTCAGATATGCAGATGACACCACCCTTATGGCAGAAAGTGAAAAGGAACTAAAAAGCCTCTTGATGAAAGTGAAAGAGGAGAGTGAAAAAGTTGACTTAAAACTCAACATTTAGAAAACGAAGATCATGGCATCCGGTCCCATCACTTCATGGCAAATAGATGGGGAAACAATGGAAATTATGACAGACTATATTTTTGGTCCAAAATCACTGCAGATGGTGACTGCAGCCATGGTATTAAAAGACGCTTGCTCCTTGGAAGAAAAGTTATGACCAACCTGGACAGCATATTAAAAAGCAGAAACATTACTTTGCCAACAAAGTTCTGTCTAGTCAAAGCTATGGTTTTTCTAGTAGTCATGTATGGATGTGAGACTTGGACTATAAAGAGGGCTGAGTGTTGAAGAACTGATGCTTTTGAACTGTGGTGTTGCAGAAGACTCTTGAGAGTCCCTTGGACTGCAAGGAGATCCAACCAGTCCATCCTAAAGGAAATCAAGTCCTGAATATTCATCGGAAGGACTGATGTTGAAGTTGAAACTCCTATACTTCGGCCACCTGATGTGAAGAACTGACTCATTCGAAAAGACCCTGATGCTGGGAAAGACTGAACGCGGGAGAAGGGGATCACAGAAGATGAGATGGTTGGATGGCATCACCGACTCAATGAACATGAGTTTGACTAAATTCTGGGAGTTGGTGGTGGACAGGGAGGCCTGGCATGCTGCAGTCCATGGGGTCGCAAGGAGTCGGACACGACTGAGCGAATGAACTGAATGGTAAATGAACTGAGGTAAATGAACCTAGGGCCCATTATGCAGAGTGAAGTTTAAGCCAGAAAGAGAAAAACAAACATTATATATTAATACATATATATGAAATCTAGCCCTGAAGGAGGGCATGGCAACCCACTCCAGTATTCTTGCCTGGAGAATCCCATGGACTGAGGAGCCTGGTGGGCTGCATTTCATGAGGTTGCAAAGAGTTGGACACAACTGAGCAACTAACACATATATACACATACGAAATCTAGAAATATGGTACTGATGAACCTATTTGCAGGGCAGCAATGGAGATGCAGACGTAGAGAACAGACTTATGGACTAGGGCTGGGGAGAGGAAGGAGAGGTTGAGAGAGAGGAATGGAGAGAGCACGATGGAAGCATACACAGCATTGTATATAAAATAGACAGCCAATGGCGATTTGCTGTATGACTCATGGAACTCAAACCAGGGATCCGTAACAACCTAGAAGGGTGAGAAGTGGGAGGGAGGTTCAAGGGGCAGGGACATATGTAGGCCTATGGCTAATTCATGCCGATGTATGACAGATATCAAACCAGTATTGTAACGCCATCATCAATCAATTAAAAATAAATAAATATTTAAAAGAAGATAAAATCAAACCAGCTCCCAAGAACAAACCCAGTTTTTCCTGTTTAAAATAAAATTTAAAAAATCCGAAACAACAAACATCATCAGTGGTTAAAAAAATATCTCTTTGATGTTCATTTGGGCATAGCATCTTTACAAAAAGAATCTCTTTGTGCACCCTTCTTGGAGTACAGCCATGCAGAAGCATGGTTTATCTCTTTTTAAACCCGTATTTTTGAAAATGTTTGGTCAGTAACTCTCATGTGTTTTGACTCCCTGTTCCAGTAGCCAAAACATTATTGCAGTTTCAAGGTGAATATAATGTATGAATGTGTTCAGCTTTTGAATATCTCCCATCAAAATGCTGGAGAGGATGTTTCTCTCGCTTCAGGGTGCTATAGCTCTTCTGCCTGGCTGCAGCCAGGATAAAAAATGATAAAAACCAGACTCTGCATTCAAAATGAAACATTAAAAAAAACTCCCCTTACTGTAGGGCTGTTCTCTGGTTCCTAGATGTCTTGCTGCTCTGACCTTACTGGAAGCCCTTGGAGAATCCTATTTTTATCTCTCTTTGCATTTCCATTGTGCCGAGCACATGCAAAGTGCCCGGTAAGATCCTCTGTGCTTGTGGAATGCATGAATATAAGCAGAAATCGTTTGGTACCTTTCCCTGCTTGAGCAGCTATGAGACAGCTTGTCTCTGCTCTGCTCTTCTTCCTCTTATCTAAGTTCAGGCTTGAGCTTCCCACGTGGCTCAGTGGTTAAGAATCCACTTGCCAATTTAGGAGATGCAGGTTTGATCCCTGTGTTGGCAAGATCCCGCGGAGAATGACATGGCAACCCACTCCAGTGTTCTTGACTGGGAAATCCCATGGACAGAGGAGCTTGGTGGGCTACATTTCACAAGGCTGCAAAAGAGTTGAACACAACTGAGTGACTGAGAACACACACACACCCACAAATGCAGGTTCAGCTCTTGGCTGGCTGGATGTTCACAACTGTATAACCCATCTTTCGGTTTCACAGAGAGTAAAACTTAAAACAATAGCAACAGCACACACACAATCCGCCCGCCCCCCCCAAAAAAAACAAACACTGAGAACTAACCTCTGTGTGTGTGTGTGTGTGTGTGTTAGTCACTCAGTCCTGTCTGACTCTTTGAGACCCCATGGACTGTAACCCGCCAGGCTCCACTGTCCATGGAATTCTCCAGGCAAGAGTACTGGAATGGGTTGACATTCCCTTCTCCAGGATATCTTCCCGACCCAGGGATCAAACCTGGGTCTCCCTCATTGTAGGCAAATTCTTTATTGTCTGAGCATAAGGTTTCTAAGTTGTCATTATGACAACAAAGTCCAGTAAAAACAACCAGATGTGTATTACGGTGAGTAGTCTCTCCTCCGACTCTCCAAGAGACATCCATGTCCTTGTCCTTAGAACCTGTGAATATATTACTCTTACAGGATGAAAGGAACTTTGCAGGTATGATTAAGAATTGAGATAAGGACTTCCCTGGTGGTCGAGTGGTTTAGAAATTCACCCACTAGAAGAGGGGACACGGGTTTAACCCTTGGTCTGGGAAGATCCCAAATGCCTCAGGGCAAATAAGCCCATGCCCACAACTGCTAAAGCCCGCTCACCTAGAGCCTGTGCCTCTAGGCAAAAGGAGCGACGGCAACGAGAAGCCCGCTGCCACTATGAAGACTAGCCCCCCACTCGCTGCAGCTAGAGGGAAAAAGGCGGGCACACAGCAACGAAGAGCCAGCACAGCCCCCAATAGTAAAAGAAAATAAAAATCCCAAAGAAAAAGAATCCCGAGATGGGAAGATTATCCCGGATTATTCAGGTGGGACCAATGTAATCTCAAGACTCCTTATAAAAGAGGGCAGGCGGGTGAATGTCGAGCTGTTGACTTTGAACATGGAGGCAGGGGCCCGGAACCAAGGCGTGCAGCAGACTATCTCAGACTGGAAAGACAAGGGAACAAGTTCTCCTCAGAGCCTCCAGTGGGAGCCTAGCTCTGCCTATCCACTTTTGGATTTCTGAACTCCAGGGGTGTAAAAAAAGTAAATCTGACACACTTACACTCGTGGCTGATTCATGTCAATGTATGGCAAAAACCACTACAACATTGTAAAGTAATTAGCCTCCAATTAAAATAAATTAATTCATGAACAAAAGAGTAAATCTGTGTTTTTCTAAGCTATTTTGGTTTTGGTAATTGTTACAGCAGCAGTAAAAAACTAATACAAGTGTGTCTATGTTCTATTGGGTTTCCTGGTGGCTCAGCTGGTAAAGAATATCCACCTGCAATGCAGGAGAGTGCCTGCAGAGCAGGAGGCCCAGGTTCTAACCCTTGGAGGAGGAAATGGCAACCCACTTCAATATTCTTGCCTGGGAAATCCCATGGACAGAAGAAGCTGGGAGGCTTCTTGGGTCTCAAAGAGTCCAGCATGACTTAGCTACTAAAACCTCCATATGTTCCATCATTTCATAAAAGTTAATACTTTTCTAATGGCAAAAATTATGTAGGCAAGATTGGATCCCAAAAGCACAACAGCAACTTTCCATGATATACAGACAGGGACATGTATATACCTGTGTTCGCAAGGGCAGGATTCTTTTGTGATGACTGGTTTTGAAAACAACAGGGAAAACCTAGTGTGGCTGGGTAAAGCCCAGAGCCTTGCCCCTTTTTCACCAAATGAATACCAAGCAAAAGGAAGAGCCAGCCAACCTTCTGCAGAATGAGAATCCCTGGAGTAAAGCCACCCCTGGCCTCCCAGCCCCAGAGGGCAAGAGCTGGCCTCCTCTCCACACTCTTCACTGGCTTCCAGTGAAACCTGCTCAGTTCACTGGCTGGAGCATCTGACTTGATTTGTCAAAGTGAAATTGATCTAGATAAGCCCAGTAAGTTTAAGTCTAAGTGAAATCTATGAAGCATGTATAGATTTTATTCCAATATCTTTTAGAGTCCACAAAAGATAGTGTTACGTCTTGTCCAACTCTTACAATCCCATGAGCTGTAGCCTGCAAGGTTCCTATGTCCATGGGATTCTCCAGGCAAGAATATTAGAGTGGGCTGCCATTTCCTTCTCCATTAGAGTCCACAAGCAAGAAGTAAATGTCTAGACTAGCTTGTAGGAGCCCACAACTTTCAGCATCTTTTTGAATTCTTTCTTTAGATCTGTATTTCTCCCTTCATTAATCTTTTTAAAAAGGGAATTAGTAACAGGGCCTGACTTCTTTGCTATATTCATTGTGCAACAGCTCCATTCCTAACTGTGTCCTCAAATTGTAAGGCAGTAGGAGTCTGATCAACTTAATGAGCCCAATTATCCCTGGTAGTTCTGCTTGGAGAAGAGAGAGGGAGGCTCTTTCTCAGGGTGAGAATGAGAGAAGGCTCATTCTTGTGGCCAGAAATAACCTCCTTTCAACCCAGCATTGCTGGAGGCAGCTCTATACTGATTTCCTCAGGATGGTAGTAAGGACAGGAGCCATGATCTGAACTGCAAAGTCACGGAGACAGCATTGTGATCTTAAGCTTTGAACCCAGACAGATCTGGGTTCAAATCCTGACTCTTTAGCAGCTGTATGTTATGGGATAAATCAGTTCACCCTTCTAAGCATTCATTTATTTGGGGTTACATTAAACGGTACCTGCCTCATTGTGAGAGTTAAATGGTTAATGAATGAAATGCACTTCACGTAGAGCTTTATCACGGTACTTAATAATTATTCAATAGAAGTTGCTATAATATATTCTAGGTATCATTTACAGGAAATTTTAGAGTTTGTTGGATGATTAATATCCTCTGCTAAAACATCTTTCCTTCTTTGATTCCATTAGGATGCAGTTTTAATGCAAAAGATTTCCCTCCTAATGGATGCTCTCTGATAAGTGGAGTCTCTCTGGAATTGAACCTTAGATAAAAAGGATGATGGACGCTTCACTGATTGTTGAACCTTTGCCTTAGAATTCATGGGCTATTTCTGTGGAAATTCCCTTTCTGCCTGTGAAACCTCCACATATCAAAACATATTTCCTTCTACATTCTCTCCTGTTTCTCCTCCTATCCTTCTGACCCCTTTAGGGGACAGGAACCTCGTTATCTCTTTTCTCAAGCTCACTTGGGGGGCTTTTGTCTTTGCCAAGCTTAATGCCTGGACCATCTATAGCTTTGGAAAATGAAGGACAAATCCACAATGAAGTCATTGATTCCTCCCCAATCTCATGATTTTTCTGCATCAGTTGATATGGTCATGTGGTTTTTATCCTTCATTCTGTTATTGTGGTACAATATATATATTTTTCCTTTTTTACTGGAGGATAATTGCTTTACCGTATTGTGTTGGTTTCTGCCATACACCAGCATGAATCAGTCACAAGTTTACATATATCTCCTCCCTCCTGACCCCCTGCTCCTGTCTCCCACCCCATCCTGCCCCTCTAGGTTGTCACAGAGCACTGGGTTGAGCTCCGTGTCATGCAGCACATTTGCACCTGCTATCTATTTTACACATGATAATGTATGTGTTTCTATGCTACTTATTCTACTGTGTCCACAAATCTGTCCTCTATGTCTGTGCTCCATTGCTGCCCTACAAATAGGTTCATCAATGCCCTCTTTCTAGATTCCATATGCATGTGCTAATATACAATATTTGTCCCCCTCTTTCTGACTTACTTCACCTTGCATAATAAACTCTAGGTTCTCCTACCTCATTAGGAGTGACTCAGATGTGTTGTGTATGTTGAAGCATCCTTGAATTCCAGGAATAAGTTATATCAAGATATAAGTCTTTGGACAGGCTGTTGAATTCTGTTTACTAGAATTTTTTTTTTAGGATTTTTGCATCAGGAATATTGATTTGTTGTTTTCTTGTAGTGTCTTTGCCTGGTTTTGATAGCAGGGTATCCTGGCCTCGTAGACTGAGCTTGGAGGGGCTCCTTCTTCCTTAATTGAGGGAAAGACTTTGAGCAGGATTGGTGTTAATTCTTTGAATGTTTATTAATATTCTAGTGAAATAGTGAAACCATCTGGTCCTGGCTTTTCCTATTTTGACGACTGATTCAATCTTTTACTAGTTATTGGTTTGTTAAGATTTTATATTTCTTCATGATTCAGTCTTGATAGGTTATGTGTTTCAAGAAATTTAAACATTTCTTCTAGGTTATCCAGCTTGTTGCATAAAATTTTTCATAGTAATCTCTTTTTATTTCAATGGCATTAGCTGTAAGGTTCTCGCTATGATTTTTAATTTTAGTTGAGTCTTTTCTCTTTTTCTAAAATAGTTAATCTAACTAACGATTTGTCTTTTTTGTTGATTAAAAAAACTCAGTTTCTATTGCTTTATTCTTGTTATTCTATTGTTTTTTCTATTCCCTATTTCACTGTCTCTGCTCTGTGCTCTGCTGTGGGCTAAGTCACCTCAGAGGTGTCCAGCTCTTTGTGACCCCATGAGCTGCAGCCCGCCAGGCTCTCTGTCCATGGGATTCTCCAGTCAACAGTATTGGAGTGAGTTGCCAACGCCCTCCTCCAGGGAATTTTCCTGACCCAGGGATCGAACTGCATCTAATACATCTCCTGCTTTGACAAGCGGGTTCTTTACCACTAGCGCCACCTGGGAGTGTCTCTGCTCTAATCTTTATTATTTCCTTTCTTCTGCTCACTTTAGACTTAGTTAGTTCTTTTTCTAACTAAAAAAGTTAGTCTCCTAAAACCATGCATTGGTCACGCTGGCCTCAGCGGTCATTTACTGTGGCCTCTTACATTGTAGGTGAAGAAACAGAGAGTTCCGCCTATTCCAAAGAAGTGATTCCCAAAGGAACAGGGGATCTCCAGGGAAGATCCCCTGGAGAAGGAAATGGCAACCCACTCCAGTATCCTTGCCTGGAAAATCTCATGGACAAAGGAAGCTGGTGGACTGCCGTCCACGGGGTCACAAAGAGTCGGGCACAACTGAGTGACTAACACACTCACAGTTTTTTTTCTAGTTTGTTGAGGTTTAATATTAGTTTGTTAATTTAAGATAGATTTTTCTCCTTTTTAAATGTGTGCATTTATAGCTATAAAATTCCCTCTTCACACTGTTTTTGCTGCATTTCACAAGTTCATTTTCAGTTGGGGCTTCCCAGGTGGCTCAGTGATAAAGAATCTGCCTGCCAGTGCAGGAAACATAATGAGACAGGAGTTTGACCCCTGGGTTGGGAAGATCCCCTGGAGAAGGAGATGGTAACTCACTCCAACATTCTTGCCTAGGAGTCTCATGGACAGAGGAGACTGGTGGGCTACAGTCCATAACGTGGCACAAGAGTAGGGCACGGTTGAGCTGTAAAAGCACAATTTTCATTTGTCTTAAGGTGTTTTCTAATTTTCCTAATGACTTCTTGATATCCGTTGGTTGGTTGAGTGTGTTATTCAACTCCTCCTATTGTGAATTTTTCAGCTTTCCTTCTGCTATTTATTTCCAGCTTTATTCCAGTGTGACTGGAAAACATACTTTGTAATAATTTCAATCTTTTAAAAAATGTGTGGAGACTTATTTTGTGGCTGTAAATTTTTTAAATAAAGGCAACTGATTTACTTTTAGGTGCTACATATGAAAATTCAAGTTATAGTTAAGTGATATTTCACAGAAACAGTTTTTTTCCCTTTGCATCTCTAAATGGTGAATCTGGTATTATGTAAGCATGAATCACAAACACAAACCCCAAGTTAAGTCATCTATTTTACAACTTTTTACTCAATGAGATCATGTATAGGGCCCGTCCTCACAGTCTCATAAAGCCATACATTGGTCACACCGGGCTCAGTGGTCATTTACTGTGGCCTCTTACATTGCAGGTGAAAAAACAGAGTTCTGCCTATTCCAAAGGAGTGATTCCCAAAGGAACATATTTGATCATAGGCTATAGGTCGTGTTACCCCACAGTGGTGATGTTTTTGAGACCATCCACTAATGTTCTCACTTGTGATACACCAAGCTAAGTCTTTCTGAAGGTACCATTGGATATTTAGAACGTTTACATAGCCAAGAATTCAGAACTTAAGCACACTGATTTTTTTAGAGCAATTTTAGGTTTATAGAAAAATTGATCAGAAAGTACAGAGAGTTCCCATAACTCCCTGACACTCCCCCAGCCCCCTGCCCCCTCCAATTATCAACATTCCCCATCACAGCATTACGTTTGTTAGAATCAATGAACCTATATTAACATATGGCTTGTTTTTTTTTCCTTTTGTGTGCTCAGTCGTGTCATACTCTTCGTAATGCCATGAACTATAGCCCACCAGGTCCCTCTGTGGAATTTTCCAGGCAGGAATACTAGAGTGGGTTGCCATTTCCTACTCCAGAGGATCTTGTCGTTGCCAACCCAGGGATCAAAACTGGGTCTTGTGCATCTCCTGCATTGGCAGGCAGAGTCTTACCACTCATGTGCCTCATCATCACCGAAATCATACAGTTCATATGAGAATTAACTCTGGTATTGTACATTCTATTCCTTTTTAAAAAATTGTAGTAAAAAACATATGACATAAACTTTACCATCTTAATCATTTTAAGTGTACAGTTCAGTAGGATTTAGTATATTCACATTGCTATGATATAGATATTCAGAACGTTGTTAGTTTCTGTATCTAGCAGAACAGAAACTGTATACTCATTAAACAACTCTCCTTTGTCCCCTTTCCCTAGCCCTAATACTCTAAATATCTCATATAATTGGAATCATCTAGTATTTATCCTTTTATGACTGGTTTATTTCACTGAACACAGCATCCTCAAGGTTTCATGCTGTAGCACATGTCAGGATTTCCTCCTTTTTAAAGGCTGAATATTATTCCATTATCTGTATATACTATCTTTTGTTTATATGACTGCCAATCAATGGACATTTGAATTGCTTTCATACCTTGGCTATTGTGATTAGCACTTTACAGAGGTGAGTGTGTGAATATCTCTTTTGAGATTTTGGTTTCAATTCTTTTGGATATTCACCTAGAAACGGAATTGGTGGATTATATGGTAGTTTCATTTGCTTTGAGGCTCCTCTTTAATCTTTCCCATAGCAGTTTTACCATTTTACAATCTTCTTAATAGTGCACAAAGCTTCCAATTTCTCTATATCCTTTCTTTCATTTGTTATTTTCTGTTCTTAGTTTTTTATTTATAGTAGCTACCCTAATAGCTATAAAGTCTAAAATTCAGATCTTTTGATTCTATCACAAACTTCTTTTTTGTGATTGAACTTTCATGTATTTTGACAGTCCATTGTGTTCAGGTTAACTGCCAACTTCCTATTTAGGGTTGGAACAAAAATTCCACAAAATATTGGGAAAAACACATAGGCTACCTAAACAAGAGAAAGATATTTGGGACATATTATCCATCAGTGTATTATCCTGAAAAGCCAAAATGAAACTGGGTTTGTATGAAAATGAATATTCAATGCAAAATGCAAAATTTAAGGGTTGTCGTTTCATTTCAGATTATTAAAATGAGGAATGAATTAACTTTATAGAAAATTCTGCCTAATGCAAAGTTTCAGAACCACACCTATTTCAAACAATAAAATAGAATAGAAAGAATAATTCTTTTATACATAGAATTGTATCTTATTATAGCATAGAGGGAATTAGAAAAGGCACAAAATAAAAACAAGGAAATGCTTTTAAATAAGAAGTCTATGGTAACTAAGATTTATTGAGGACTTATCAGATCCCAGGCTACACAGAGTTTATATGCATTTTGTGATTAACAAAATCTCTATGAGGTGTCGGGGTGGGGGGTGCTTCCTATTGGTGCTAGTGGTGAAGAACCTGCCTGCCAATGCAGAAGACGTAAGGGATGTGGGTTCGATCCCTGGGTCGAGAAGATGCCCTGGAGGAGGGCATGGCAACCCACTCCAGTATTCTTGCCTGGAGAATTCATGGTCAGAGGAGCCTAGTGGGCTACAGTCCATCAGGTCACAGAGAGTCAGACGTGACTTAGTTCACGGGAACTGATATACTTTCCCTATTACAAATGAGTCTCAGAGACGTTAAGCAAGTCTCCTGGGATTCAGGAGCACTGAAGGGGTGGGCCAGCATCCAGATTCAGGTAGTCCAACGCCTCTGAGGCACCATGCCTAACCACAGCTAGATGCCAGATTTCCGTGAAGAAATATGAAACGCGAGTGTTCCTTCATCAGGGGCGAAGACTAAAGGATGCCTGGGAAATAACTGTCTATAAAGACATGAAGAGTAATGATTTTCTTTTCTTAAGAGGACAGATTATATTGAAGTGGGAGGAACTCACATTTAAACTTATTATTTTTGGAGAAGCGTTCTACATGTAAGCGGTCCAAGACCAGGGATTTTCCTTAACACTCTCACCTCTATAACCCACCACAGAGATGTTAGGTATTCTCCTAATCCCCCATACTGAAGCTGGACATGCAAACATGCACGCGTATCTCAGAGGAAATAGTGCTGTGGAATGGAGAAAGCCTGAAATACTTTCCAAATTCCTCCCTTCCTGAGCAGAACTCAGTGGTTTAAAAGTATTACTTATTTTTCAAAAGAGACTGGAGGGTCGTGTAGCAGCCGTGAAGTCAGACTGCCTGGCTTTGAGTCCAAATCTTCAATGCCCAGCTGTACAGCCTTGGCAAGCTCTGTACCTCTATATGCCTTAGAGTCCTCGTCTGTGCAACAAGGATAATGAATTGCAGTGTACTTCATACAGTAGCTGGAGAATTAAATAAGTCAATATATATAAAGCTTATAGCACAGTGCCTGGAATATAATTAGTGCTATTTCAATTTGCCTAGTGACTCAGGACTGAAAGCCGCAGAGAATTATTTCCAGGCATCGAACTCTAACGGAGTTTGTCTGGCTGCATATTAATACTGCTTTGGACTGGTGACTGCTCTCTATCTGCTCCCCTCTCTTTTTTTGAATAGGAATGTCTCTGTTACCCTGTGTCTGTCCTATCTTTGTATGCTAGATAGCAGATAATTTGTTTCTTGAGTTTCAGAGGCGCATGCATGGAGAAAAACTGTGCCCCCCAAACTGTACTCAGTGGAATATACCCAGAGCCTGATTTAGATGACTTAGATGAGATATGGGACTTCTGGACTGATGAGATTTAGGTGGAATTTTGTGCAATAGTGGGATGAAACTTCTGGAGATCTTGGGATGGGGTGAAGGTATTCTGTGTGTGATATGGTATGAATCCTGGGAGGTGGGAGTGGACTAAAATAGATAGAATTTTGGCCCCCTGGGATCTCAGACCCTGCTATTATATTGTGGTTATGTTGTTATGTAGCAAAAGGGACTTTGCAGATGTTACTAGTCATCTGTTAAGGTCACTAATCAGGGCAATAATCCTGGATTACGAGGTGGACCAATGTAATCACACGAACCCTTGAAAGTAGAAGAGGAAGTCAGAGAGATTCAAAGTGTAAGAAGGGCTCAAGCCACCATTACTGGCTTGAAGATAGAGGGGGCCACATGGGAACCATGAGTAAGAAAGAAACTGCCCAAAGCCCAAATGAGTTGGAAGCAGATTCTCTAGGTAAGAGAACCCAAGCCAAGACTTTGATCTTGGGAGACCCTAGCAGAGTACCTAGCCAAGCCAACTAGACTTCTGCCCTGCCTGTGTCATAGTGAATGAAGCTGTTTTAACCTGCTAAGTTCATAGTAGTTTTCATGATAGCAATAGAAAACTAATACACCAGATATGAATTAATTTTGTTGATATATAGCAGAAACCAATGTGATATTCTAAAGCAATTATCCTTCAATTAAAAATGAATAATTTTTTAAAAAATCAGTAGAACATGTTCTTCATAGGAAATATTTGGATCACTGTAGATCTCCACTGTACATTCCTCCTGGGCAGCCCCTAAAGGCACGTGCACACAGATTCAGAAGCAGACATCCCAACACTTATTACGATTCACCTGTGTGCTCTGTCTCATGCCTCCAGCATTCCCAGTGGGTTCAAAGAAGGCAGGAACTATTTCTTCTTGATTTTTTTGCTCCCCTAGAGCAAAACCCAGTGTTGGCACAAGGTATGCACTTTTCAAGAACTTTTTTTTTTTTTGATGTGAACCATTTTTAAGTCTTTATTAAATTAGTTACAATATTGCTCCTCTTTTCTGCTTTGGTTTTTTGGCCAAGAGATATGTGGGATCTTAACTTCCTGGCCAGGGACTGAACCTGCATTCTCTGCATTGGAAGGCAAAATCTTAACTACTGGGCCACCAGGGAAGTCCCAACAAGTATTTTTTTGATGGAAAGCTAAGTGTGTTTGACAACTAATGTCTCTAGAGAACAATATTGGATGTGGATGGAGGCAGAGCCAGGGGCAGGAGACACGGTAGGAGACAAATTGGGGAAAGAAACAATTTGCAAGGACAAAGGAATGTAGCATTTAATACTTGTATAATTATTGTTGGTTTAGAAAATTTTCCTTGATATATCTTTCCTACCCGCACAGCCAGCAGGATAAGTTTCGGGAAGTAGGCTGACCATTGCATAAGTGGCTTGTGAAATAGCACTTAGTAGCTCACATTCCCAACAAGTTGAATAAATATGTTTGTGTGTAGTTTACCCCCCAAGGATGCTTCTCCTGGCTCCCCCGCAGCTGGACCAGAATTGGTGTTTAGTAATCGCATGGCAACGGGCTCCCTCTGGATTGGAATGCTCCATCCCTGATGCTCTCCCTGAGGAGACAGACTGGAAAACAGACTGCAGCCTGCTGGAGTGCGGGCCCCTCAGTGCAGGAAGCTTGGTGCAAACTCCCAGAACCTTGAGGGGGCTTCTGAGGCTCTGGCAGAAGGCTTGTAGCTAGCTGCACCCCCAAAGCAAGTCAGAAGCATGGGATTTGAAGACATCTTCTAGGAAAGCGAGTCCCAGGGGGCATAAAGAAACTGGGAGAAATCATTAAAAAAAAAAACAACAAATTTTTTATGAAGACTCACTCTGTCTTGGAAACCAATTAAATGCCAGCCCAGTCTCTATTCCCAGAGCAGTAGTTGCTATTCGGGTGAGTGTAATTGAAAGCAAAAATAATCACTGCCAGGCTTTGAAAAACAGCCACCAGCTACTGTATTTTAAATGAGGTGAAAAAGCAGGAAGTGAATGTGAAAACTGACCTTCTAAGGATGGCAACATGCTTCATCCCCTTTCACTAGCGGTTCCAAGTCATCTGTGATTTCTTGTTAGTAAAATAGACCACCACGTGTTTTCAGGGGTTTCGGTGGCCCCATTACTAGGGCTGAGAACAGTACCGTACTATCAAATGCATTTTATGGCTTCAGTTCAGGTTATAAATTTGGATTGGTCATTGTGCTGTTCAAAATCTCAGCTTCTCGGTCTAAAAAAGCAGAACAAGCTGAATGGGAGATAAGAAGTGGGGAAAGTTGGAAGCAGTTGCTTTTTAAACAAGCTTCTTCTAGACTTACTTGATCCTTTGGTGATTTTGTCTACTCTTCACAACTCTGATCAGTGGATTTGGCAAGAAATATGTCCTCTGTACAACACAAATTGAGATCTTGTGAAGTTTGAGCTTTACACAATCTTGAGGGTCCTCTTTAAGAAAAGAAACATAAAAATAAATATCTATTTTGGCAAATTTTACAAAAAGATGTGATCATGTGAACACAGAACCCCATCCCAAGCCCCAAGAAAGGCCCTGTAGAGGTAAGTGGTCTCAAATCTAAGGCTTCAGTTCATGAACTGTAGCCCACCAGGCTCCTCTATCTATGGGATTCTCCAGGCAAGAATACTGGAGTGGGTTGCCATTTCCTTCTCCAGGGGATCTTTTCAAACCAAGGATTGAACGTGGGTCTCCTGCATTGCAGACATTCTTTACCATTTAAGCCACCAGGGAAACCCACAAAGCTTCATTAATTCCTGATAAATGCATCTATGAAAGGTTAGAGTCACATTGGTTCTCTGAAGACAAAGTAAAGTAACAGGAACCACAGAATATGGGGCTCCAAAGGGGACTTTTAAAATTAATCCAGATATTTTACACATGAATAGCTGGGGAAACAAAGGCTCAGGGAAGCTAAGCAATGCTGAGTATTTGCACAGATAACCAGCATTTGAATCTGCTTCTCGTCATTTTTCAGACTAGTGTTTCTGTACTATTTCTCAGGATACCTTGTGAATGCAGAGAAAACAGTGGTAAATGTGAAGAGGTCTGTCTTATCCTTGCAGCAGCATGCAGACTGCCAACAAGGGACGTGTAACCAGGTGACGGCATGACCCACCAGGGTCTCTGAGAGGGGATGCTGGGGGATCCTACGGGATGTCATCGCACCCCCTCCCTCGGTCCTGTTTGCAGAGGATGACAGGGTCTAACTGCATGCCTCTTTTTTTTTTTTTTTTTAATTCAAATACAAAAGGACACTCATATCCAAATAAATATTGTTCTTTTGTCACTTTCCAAGTAGGCTCTTATCCCAAATTGGTGACACTGCTGAAGCCAGTTTTACAAAGTCCTTCTTAGACTAACCTTTTATCAGTTCAGTCACCCAAGAAAGTTAGTAGCTCAGGCATTCTTCTGTCTTCCTCTTTCTTTCCCACTCCTTCATCCCTTTCCTTCCTTTCTGTTACCCTTCCATCTGTATTTTTTAACAAACCAAAATTATTGTCCATCTATCAGATTTTGTGCTGAATGATTTTTTAACATTCCTCCAAATCAAAACCATGATTAAAGGTTTAAGAAACATGAAAATATTAAAATAATCTGATACTGATTCTGAAGAGGACTCTGGTTTTCGCCTAAACCCTATGGGAGGAAATTAAACAACCAGTCATGCCTTCCCTGGTGGTTCAGATGGTAAAAGCATCTGCTTGCAGTGAGGGAGACCTGGGTTCAATCCCTGGGTGGGGAAGATTCGTGGAGAAGGAAATGGCAACCCACTCCAATACTCTTGTCTGGAAAATCCCATGGAGTGAGGAGTCTGATAGGCTATAGTCCAAGGGGTCGTGAAAAGTTGGATACAACTGAGCAACTTCACTTCACGGGAGACTTGTTATCATCTTATCAAAATGCCCTACTCAGATGAAGGGCTTCCCATGAGGTGTTAGTGGTGAGAAATCCGCCTGATAATGCAGGAGATGTAAGAGACTTGGGTTCGATACTTGGGTCAGGAAGATTCCCCTGGAAGATATGGCAACCCACTTCAGTATTCTTGCCTGGAGAATTCCATGGACAGGGAATCCCACCTCCTCCAGAGGAGCCTAGCAAGCTATAGTCCATGGGGTCACGAAGAGTCTGACATGACTCAGCAATAAGCACACAGATGAAGGAACATAAATGTCCCTTGTGCCAGGTGTTGTGGAGGTGGTTTTGTGTACATGATCACATTTACTCCTCCAACCTTAGGATATTGGCATAATGGGCTCATGTTACAATTAGGTAAACTGAGGCACTGCAGAGTTCAGCTTTCAATGATAGAGCTGAGACTGGAACTAAATCTGCTGGCCCCCAGATGCATGCTTTTACCTGGTCACCACTCTTAACCCTATGCAACCATCCCCATACACGTCTGTGTTGGATTAATGGAGGCTCCGTTGATACCTATGTGCTCCCAGCCTTGGTTACAAAGTGGGTGGGGGATCAGGGAAATGAGGTCATGAATTCAACCCCAGGAAGTACAGGCCAAAGCCACCGATCATCTTTAGGGAAACCTATGGAGAAAGATAAGCCCTTGTTGGTGTTTTCTCCTGTGATGGAATTGTTGGAAGCCTGTTTATATCTCTGACTGTTTCTCCCTCTCTTCTCCAACTTCCTCTCGTTTGTTCTTTCCTCAATTGTCTGCCTCACTCCCATTCATACCAACCTCATCCTCAGAATAAATTTTGTATTGATGCCCCTAGATGCTGCTTTTCATTCAACACTTGTTCATATCTCATTCCTACCTCCCTCTCTCCTCCTGTTCTTAATTCATCAGAATAAACAACATGAGCAATATACCTGTAGCAACTATATCGTAAGTCTTCCTTCAGCAACTGAGTCCTTCCTCCTCCCACCCTGAAATGTGGTGATAATGAAATTGAGAAAAAGACATTTGGGAATCAGTGTACAATTATTCACATAAATGAGGCCCCAGATATTAAATCAGTTTTTTTTCTTTTTTTTTTTTAAGATGGCCATTGTGCTTTCTCTACATATTTTTTGATTTTCACCCACATCGTTTTAGACTTGGTTTTGAAGAAGCTGGGTCCATTTCTGACTGGCTCTGAGACACTGAACAAATCATTTAACGTCTCTGATCTCAGTTTCTCTATCTGAAAAATGGGACCTTATAGTTTTCTTGAAGAGCTGTGTTAGGAGCACAAAGTTTGGAATTATATCAAACTTGATTTCTACTCAGCCTCTGACTAGTTGTGTGGTACTAAGTTGACTAGCCAACTCTTAATTCCCAGCAGGAAAATGGGAGATGATAGTACTTACATAGTATTTTAGGATACTATAAGAGTATTTATATGATTGCTAGGAGGATTCCACTAAGCACTATACTTCAAACTCTTGATCCAGGATATGATACAGAGCACTTACTTAGCTATTCTTCAGATGAATGAGATGAAATATGAAGTTCCTGGGACAATGGCTAGCCCATAGTTGAATTTCAATAAATGTTCATTCCCTTTCTTTCTTCCAAGGCAAAAGCAGTAAATGAGATACCTAATGATTATTTTCCCCTTTGGCTTAATGTGCATACGATTAACTGTCTGCAGTTTCCTCCACTTTGCGTCTGGTGAACACTTCCCATCCTTGTAAGGATGGGCTTGCCCTTAGGAAGAATAAAGAGCTGCTTGCCTCCTATAATTTCAGAGGTGCTGAAAGTTTTATTTGTCTCAAACATCTGTCCTCCAGCAGTCTTCTTGGAGTTATAAAATTGCTCCTTTGGAAGTTTCCCTTTGGGTTACAACATTAGCTCCAGAAAGCTTTTGTTAAGATGCAGTTCTCTTCACTGGGTAGAATAATTGCTCCCTTTTCATTCACGTATCAGCACAGATTGGCCAGGTCAAGGCTGCAGGATGAGACGATGGGAAGAGTAAATTCCAAGAAGGGAGAACTGTAACATCTTGAGGGAGAACCAGAGGAGCAATGGTGGGCTGAAGCAGCTTGGAGGCGCCCCAGTGGACCCGGGATCGACTTTGTCTGTTTCCTCAGTTTGCTCTGGGACCTCCCCCAGTCAGCTTCTTCCCAGGGGCCGCTAAGTGCCCAGTAAGTGGATGGAGAGTTGGAAAGTCTTGAGGACGGGTTGATAGCAAATAAACAAGAAATGGGAATATGAATAGTTTTTGTTTTTATTTTTTAATTTAGACACAGCATTGGTAGAATACCAAACTAGGCAAACAGTCTTTTTTTTTTTTTTTAAACAGTGGTAAATATTGCAATGGCAAAACCAGCACTGTTTGTGAGTGAGGTACCCACACTACAGTACTTCTTCTGAAGGCTTTTTACTCACTAGAGCTTAATTACTGTTATCTCAATCTTTCCAAAGTTGTTGTGTAGACAAGGATATAGCAAATGATTTGTAATGCCCAGGTCACAAATGGAATAATGAAGGCACAGCTAGACTGTAACTTTATATTAAATGAACACATTCCTTGGATGTTTAGAAGTCTGAAACCCAGTTTACTGTTCAGATGTGTAAATCCAACATGCATATCGTTATGATTAACCTTCCACAGCAAAGACCTGGTGAGGCTGCAAAAAGTTCACTTTTCAACTATAATTACAGCCTCTGGGAAGGCAAATTGTGATACATGAAAAATACATACAGAATAACTGACTTATACAAAACAGAGAAGTTAGGGGTCTTTTAGGAGCTATATAGCATAGAAATGGATCCTTTCTTGCCAAAATCTAGGAGAACCTTTAAAACTCTTTCTCCTAACACACTGAGACATCTTAAAGCCATTATTCTATGGATTCTGTCTTTACAGCATTTGTATACATAATACTAACCAATAACAGAGTGACTAACCAATAACAGTGTGCCACACCGAATGTTCTACACAGCTTATCTCACTATGTAATTGCAACTTATAAAGTAGCAAATGAAAACAGACATGGTTAGAACCAAGGAAAATAGTGTGGTTCAAACCAAGGAAGGAGCAAATAAAAATAGACATGGTTAGAACCAAGGAAATAAAGATTCTGTGCTTTATTATACATAATGCTAACCAATAACAGAGTACTAACCAATAACAGTGTGCCACACCGAATGTTCTACACAGCTTATCTCACTATGTAATTGCAACTTATAAAGTAGCAAATGAAAACAGACATGGTTAGAACCAAGGAAAATAGTGTGGTTCAAACCAAGGAAGGAGCAAATAAAAATAGACATGGTTAGAACCAAGGAAATAAAGATTCTGTGCTTTAAAAAAAATCAACTTTGAGTAATTGCAGAAAGGCTAGGAATTCTCTGAAATTTGTAGATAAGTCCTTATTATCATCTAATGATGCTCCTTGTGGTGTGTAGTCACAGATGGAGTACAATAGGGACTAGCAGATGACCTTAAAAATAGGTCAACAAAGAGCCAGAATCAGGACAGAGATCCGACTCTTGGCCACATCTTTTAACGGGGGAGATATTGCCAGTGAAGAAGAGAGTTGCATCTTTATTAAATGAGTTTTCCAGTTGTGGGCTGTTTAATGTAAATTCATACTTAAGTTCATCTGATAAAAAGCTGTATTTAATTCATGATACAGTTCTACGGATTGTACAAAAATTCATGGATTGTATGAAGTCCCAATATAAAAGAACTTTGACAACTGCTAGCTAGGGAATGCAGCTATGGATGAGGTTCCAGATTTGGGCTCAAGGTCATAGCTCATGTTCATGGACTTAGAAATATTTACAGCACATTGTGAGTGACTTAAACAGTATATAAAATACCATGTGTGATAGGATTCCATTTTGTAGAACTAAAGGACAAAACCCTAACCCATTATTTATTAGTATTGAAAAATGGAAAACAAATATCTTACTGTGAGGCACTAGTTAGAGGCATTTAGGCATAAAAATCTGCATGTGTTGCCACTAAAAATAAGGCTGTAGGAAAATATTTCTCAACACTGACTATGTTTATGGTTTGTTAAAAACAATAAAACATAATTTAAAATAGTTTAATATCACTTTTTATGAAAGGAAATTTATGCATAAGCAAAACATTTGTAAATATAGATGTTAATATGCTAACATGTTTACTCTGGCTGGTGAAATTACAACTGATTTCTTTTCTTTTTTTTTGCAAAATTAGACTTTATTTTTAGAACAGTTTTCAATTTGCAGAAAATTAAGATAGTATAAAGTTCCTTTATACCTCACATCCAGTTTGCTCGATTATTACCATCTTATATGAGTATTCATGAGCTATTATTGCCTCTTACATTTAGTATAGTTAATGAACAAATATTTAAATATTAACTCTAGTCCATGTTTAGTTCGGGTTCCTTATTTTTCTGTTTCAGGATCCTACCCAGGAGATTGCATTATATTTAGTCATGATGTCTTTTTATTTTTCTATTGCCTGCAACAGTCTCTCAAGACATTTATAGTTTACACTGACTTTTGACAATTTTGAGGAGTCCTGGCAGATATTTTGAAGAATGCTTCCTTGTTGGAATTTCTCATAATTAGACTGGAATTATGGTTTTTAGGAGGAACAGTTGAATTTTATGGTCTTTTAATTTCTTGATACCTGTATCTTTCAAGTTTTCTGAAATGAGCATGTAATACTTTTGTACCAAAACAGGTATAACAAAAATTATGTGCACATGAGTATATGTAGATTTCCCAAGTAGCTCAGAAGTAAAGTATCTGTCTGCCAATGCAGGAGATGCAAGAGATGTGGTGTGGGTTTGATCCTTGGGTCAGAAATACCCCTAGAGGAGGAAATGGCCACCTACTCCAGTATTCTTGCCTGGGAAGCCCCAGGGGCAAAGGAGCACGGCAAACTACAGTCCACTGGGTGGCAAACTACAGTCCACTGGGTGACAAACTACAGTCCACTGGGTCGCAACCAGAAGAGTGTATGTATCCACTGTTGCCAGCGTCAGATTCAAAGATGGCTGCCCTAGTTGGCACTCAGTGAACCTGTGGTTGGCAGTTTCTCTTCAGTGTGTTTCAACTTCTCTTTTCAGCGCCCTCTCACTCACTCCATTTCAAAGCCTCAGACACTTGGTAAAGGTTTAAGATTCTCTAATGGTGGGATTCACGGGGTTGCAAAGAGTCGGACACGACTGAGCGACTGAACTGAACTGAATGGTGGGGTTGCAGGGTCCTGGTAGGGATGTCTGGAGTGGGTACAGGAGGCACCACGCTCCCCATTTCTATGCTAATTCTGCACAGCGGTTATTCTCTGGATGAGATACTCAAAGACTTATCAGAGGTATGTAACTTGTAACTTGTCAAGAGAATAAAATCGGTTATTTGCCAGAAACTGAATTACTACCTAAGAAGAGTTGTCCTCTGGACCCTGGAATCTGTTGTTTCTGTCTTCAAAACGTCCTCCTCACTTAGGTAATAGTAGCCCAATTTTCCTTTCCTTCTCCCACTGTTCCGGAAGTGGCTCTCTGACCACACCCAGAATCGACAACTCCCCCTTCTCCTACAGTGATTGGTGGATCACTTAGGCGTGTGACTGTAAGTGAGCCAATGGGAGCCTGTCCTAAGATTTTTACAGATGTGTTCAGAAGAACTTTCCTTCTGTTACGGCTGTTAAGCTGATGGGACATAAGCTCAGAGCAGTGAGGAACCATGTGGACACTACAGAGAAACCACCTGTCCGAAAAGGAAGTCATCACAAAGGAAAGCACACCTAGGGAGTGAGGGGAAATGTTCCTGAGGATAATGCATGAACATCCTGATTTTGACAAGCCAGATTTATCCTCGCAACTTTTCAGTTACTGCTGCAGCTAAGTTGCTTCAGTCGTGTCCGACTCTTCGCGACCCCATGGACTGCAGTCTACCAGGCTCCTCCGTCCATGGGAGTTTTCAGGCAAGAGTACTGGAGTGGGATGCCATCGCCTTCTCCTTTCAGTTACAGTTACCTGTAAACTGGAAAAGCCATTTTTTTTAACTTGTTAGTTCAGCTTTTATTTTTGTTACTTCAACTAAAAGACTCTTGATTAAACTGCTCTTTCAAGATCTTATTCAACATTTTTTTCCCTAAATAAGTCTTTAGACCCAAGTGAGGGCTTCCCAGGTGATGCTAGTGGTAAAGAACCCGTCTGCCAATGAGGGAGACATAAGAGATGCGGGTTTAATTTGTGGGCTAGAAAGATGCCCCGGAGAAGGGCATGGCTACTTACTCCAGTGTTCTTGCCTGGAGAATCCCATGGACACAGGAGCCTGGTGGGTTACAGTCCATGGGGTTGCAAAAAGCTGGACATGACTGAAGCGACTTAGCATACGTGCAGACCCGAGAAGTGATCGTCAGCATCCTTCCCCTATATGTTAATGTTATTTAATATATCTTTGGACTCTTCTAACTTGTTTCTCATCCAAAAAGTAAAGACCCCCAGTTAAAAATTTAGTCGCACTGAATATTTAGTTTCATGCTGCCTATACAGCTTATCTCTAGCAGTGATTAATCAAATTCAAAATGCACTAAAACATCAAACATACTGAAAATAATTTCTGTGACTAGGATGTAGCTTCAGCTTTGTGACTTTAAAATATCTTGCTTCATCTTAAGCAAGCCTGCTAACCTTTGGGGACCTCTTCCTCGTCCCAGCAGTTTCTTAACTATCAGGAAATTCGCCGGTTCAGTTGCCATGGCAGCAGCACCAGCTCAACTTTCCCGATTTAAAAGTGTCATCTGTCAAATGAGCAACTGGCCTCTTTTCTACCGCATCCCAATCTCTGGGCCAAAGTGAGACAAATTAAAGAGAGTAACATGGTATTTTTTGTACCAGAAGACATGCGAGGGCAATTAAAGTGCTACCCAGAGGTCACACAGGGTTAGGGTGGAATGTTTGGACATCTCACAACCACTTAAAAATGAGTCTCAATCCCCAGCTCTGCTATATACTTACTGTCAAGTTGTAGAAAGCTTATTAAAACCTGTGTCTCCGTCATTTTTGAACAGAGACTAATGAATAATACAATATGACATATAATGCAATAATATACAAAATAATTGGGCTGATGTGAGGTTTAAAGAGCTGGTCTGTAAAGAGCTGAATGTAATGGCTGACACAGAAGAAGAACTCAGTCAACACCAGGTAGCTATTGAGATGTGCAGTTGTGCTGACATCTGGAGCTCACTACATACTTCACAATGAAAATACCTTACAGAAAACCTATGGATTAGAAGCATCTCGAAGTGGGAAGAATTAAGTGCGAAGCTGATTGGTCTTTATTTTTACTTTAAAAAAATCCACATTTTCTTTTACTCAAAAGTATATTGTAAAGGTTTTTCAATATCTGTTCTTTTGCATTAAAAATTATTCCTTTTTAATTGAAGGATAATTGCTTTAGAATATTGTGTTGGTTTCTGCCATAAATCAGCATGAATCAGCCATAGGTATACATAACGTCCTCTCCCTCTTAAACCTCCCTCCCACCCCATCCCACCCCTCTTGGTGGTCACAGAGCCCCAGTTTGAGTTCCCTGAGTCATATAACAAATCCCCATTGGCTATCTATTTTACATATGATAGTGTATATGTTTCCATGTTACTTTCTCCATTCTTTTTAACTGGAGGATAATTGCTTTACAATGTTGGGTTGGCTCCTGCCATACGAAAGCTTGAATCAGCCATAAATGCACATATATCCACCACCCCCATCCCACCCTTCTAGGTCATCACAAAACAGTAGGCTTACGTCCCTGTATTATACAGCAAATTGATTGGTCTTTTGAGAATAATAGGTGTGTGGAGAAAATGCAATAAAGGACTAATCTGGATAAATTATTCGCTGTTTACTTACTATGGCATCATGTCTAGAAGTGTTAATAAAAGAATAAAACCATACATGACCCTCAGCAGTACTGTTATAAGCTTTTGACCTCTACCACCATCTCTGCTGAAATGACTCACTGAACACTCTTAAGTGTTGTACCATGCATGGCCGTTCATTTTTCTATTGTACTTGAGTTAAAATCTGGGGGCTTCCCTTGTGGCTCAGATGATAAACAATATGCCTGCAATGCATATTGTGGAACCAGGTTTGATCCCTGGGTTAGGCAGGTCCCCTGGAGAGGGGAATGGCTACCCACTCTAGTATTCTTGCCTGGAGAATTCCATGGACAGAGGAGCCTGGCGGGCTACAGTCCACAGGGCCAAAAAGAGTCAGACACAATTAAGCAACTAACACTTTCACTTTGAGTTAAAGTTTAGGACAGATAGTAGCAAAATCATTTTTTCTTTTGAATCTATATCAGAAAATCATTTTTGAAACAAATGCTACCACATGGGACTTTTTAAAAATTTGCGCTAGACTTTGATTTTTGGCTGTGCTGAGTTTTCATGTGATAACCAGGTTTCTGGTTATTGTGGAACATGGTCTCTAGAGAATTTGGGCTCAGTAGTTGCGGCGGTTGGCTTAGTTGCCCGGTGCCCTGTGGGATCTTAGTTTCCCAGCCAGGGATCAAGCTCAAGTCCCCTGCATTGGAAGGCAGACTCTCAACTACTGGACTAGCAGGGAAGTTCCCATGTGACTTTTCTGAACATAAGTTGGTAGCAGTCTAGTCAGCATTAGAACTGTGGTAGCATTTCTCATACTTTTCCTGAAAAGGCAACAAATGATTTCAAGATGGTGCCAACCTCTTATCATAAATGTTCTCTGTAGTAGCTGCATGGTCAGAAAGTATGTAAGACTTCAGATGTTAAGTCAAGTGGACCCTCTAAGGACCGCATCCCTCTGGGTGATGGGGGTGGTAACATGAAGGGAGGTGTGTGTGTGTGCTCAGTCATGTTCGACTCTTTGTTACGCAATGGACAGTAGCTTGCCAGGCTCCTCTGTCCATGGGATCCTCCAGGCAAGAACGCTGGAGTGGGTTACCATGCCCTCCTCCAGGGGATCTTCCCCACCCAGGCAACAAACCCGAATCTCTTGCCTTGACAGGCAGATTCTTTGCCGTTAGGGAAGTCCAACACAAAAGGAACTGGGCCTTTAAAGCTTGAAGCTGTTAAACCTTCTGATTTACTTCTTTTAAACAGGAATGTAACACTAATGATACTTGAGGATAAATGCTGATTATGGTTCATTAGCAGCAAAAGTGGTAAGGTAAAGCCAATCGCAAGTTGTGACCATAGTTCCTTTACAAACTATTGAACTGGCTAGATTGCTGAGTAACTTTCTCCAAGTTCAGATACTACACCAGAGAAGAGACTATTTACAAATAGTGTTTCTTGTACAGCTGGGTAGCATTTAGGTTCATTCATTTATGTTCAGCATTTCCAAAGGTTAGCAAAGTGAATCATGCAACGGAGCCCGGCATCACATGGCTTCAGAGTGTCACCACATCAAACACCCAGCTGGCGTCAGGGGAGGAGGCCTTGATGTCACTGTATGTTTGCCCTATATGTTTTCTTAACCCCAAGAGCTAGCTTCCTGTGAACTCACTAGCTCTGAGAGGAAGTTCAGTTCAGTTCAGTCGCTCAGTCGTGTCTGACTCTTTGCAACCCCATGGACTGGAGCCTGCCAGGCTCCTCCGTCCATGGGATTTTCCAGACAAGAATACTGGAGTGGGGTGTCATTTCCTTCTCCAGGGGGTCTTCCCGACCCAGGGATCAAACCCGAGTCCCCCTCATTACAGGCAGACGCTTTACCATCTGAGCCACCAGGGAAGCTCTGAGAGGAAGGTCTCTGTCAACTGCAGATTTTTCAGGATACTTCTACCATCTTAGTGATGCTAGTGAGATGCATACAGCTGGATACTCATTAGGAAAATGAATTCTGAATTATACAGATGAAAGAACAAGGGGAGGGACTTCTCTGGCGGTCCAGTGGCTACAATTCCCAACGCAGGGGGCCAGGGTTTGATCCCTGGTCAGAGAACCAAGAGTTCTCAGGCCACAACTAAAGATCCCATGTGCTGCAACTAAGACCCAGTGTAGCCAAATAAATAAGTAGTCTTTTAAAAGAAAGCACAAGGGAAAAAGATGTGCTGAATGCATAGTACAGGGATCATGTCAAGGATACTGAACCAGGGAAGAGTTAGAATAAAAGTTCCCTTGACCAAGTTAAATCCCATCTGAGGTTTCCAACACAATGACAAAGTCCCTGAGGGCTTTACCTGCAGGAACAACTTTAAGAGCCTCAGGCTTATGATCAAGATTTGGCTCCCTATGTCAGAGTTCTATTTGCACATGCTGTTCTTCCTTGGAGGGGCTTTATAATGTTTAAATACCCAATGAGTAACGCCCTGCTATTGTTATGATGGCTAGCCCTTTTAATCTTCAGGAATTTCTAGCCAGACTTAAGGTGAGTGACTCAAAACAGAAAAATGGCTGAAGATACCTGTGATTTAGATCAACGTTTCCACTGAGTTCCCTGAGGCAAGTGCTGGGTTTCCTTGAGAGCTCATGTGGCCATGGGGTCTGCCTTACCACTTGGTAAAAAGTTTTGTTGTTGGAGTATAATAATCGCTTTACAGGGTTATGCTGATTTCTGCCTTCCAGCAAAGTGAATCAGCTGTAGGTATGCATAGATCCTCTTCCTTTTGAGCCTGCCTCCCACCCTCCTCCACCCTACCCCTCTAGCTCATCACAGGGCTGAGCTTCCTGTGCTAGACAGCAGCTCCGCACTCGCTATCTATTTTACACATGGTAAAACAGTGCATATATCTCGCTGCTACAGCTTCTAAACCTTCCCCACATTCACAGCTCATCGATTTGATGGCTGAAGATCTCCTGCTAGACTCGTCAAGTTTTCTAAGGGAAACTGCTGGCTTTTGTTCAGCATAATGGATCTGGTGCCCAGCATTGGGGTCTGCCTTACCACTTGGTAAAAAGTTTTGTTGTTGGAGTATAATAATCGCTTTACAGGGTTATGCTGATTTCTGCCTTCCAGCAAAGTGAATCAGCTGTAGGTATGCATAGATCCTCTTCCTTTTGAGCCTGCCTCCCACCCTCCTCCACCCTACCCCTCTAGCTCATCACAGGGCTGAGCTTCCTGTGCTAGACAGCAGCTCCGCACTCGCTATCTATTTTACACATGGTAAAACAGTGCATATATCTCGCTGCTACAGCTTCTAAACCTTCCCCACATTCACAGCTCATCGATTTGATGGCTGAAGATCTCCTGCTAGACTCGTCAAGTTTTCTAAGGGAAACTGCTGGCTTTTGTTCAGCATAATGGATCTGGTGCCCAGCACAGGGTCTGCTATGCCCCGAATGCTTGCCTCTCCCCTAAATTCACACGTTGAAACCTGATCCCCAGCGAGATGGTATTCGGAGGTGGGGCTTCGAAAGGTGCTGATGTCGTGAGGGTGGAGCCCTCGTGGATGGGATTAGTGCTCTTATAAAAAGAGACCACAGAGAGCTCCCGTGCCCCGTGTGCCATCTGAGGACACAACCAGGGGATGGCCGTCTATGAACCAGGAAGTGGGTTCCCACCAGACAGCAAATGTGCTGGCGCCTTAATCTTGGACTTCCCAACCTCTGGAACTGTGAGAAATGAATTTCTGTAGTTCATAAACCACCCAGTCTGTGGTCTTTCGTTATAGCAGTCCAAACAGACTTAGACAATACCCCATATACTTTGGGTTTTTTCTCTTTTTTCTTTATATGTTAATTTTTTACTTTTTTTTTTAACTTTACAATATTATATTGGTTTTGCCATACATCAACATGAATCTGCCACGGGTATACATGTGTTCCCCATTCTGAACTCCCCTCTCTCTTCCCTCCCCGGACCACTCCTCTTTGTCACCCCAGTGCACAAGCCCCAAGCATCCTGTATCCTGCATCTAACCTGAACTGTAATGATACCCCATATATTTTGAAAATAAGTTGGTCATATTGCTTTTACCCTTCAAATGATCACATTATTTCCCCAGATCAGAATCCAGGCATGGGCATCATGAGAAAGAGGAATAAGTTCTGATTTGAAAATGATAAAACAGTGCACCAAATGGCAAAGTGGCTTGGGTGGTCATGGATGACGAATGTAATTCTGATCTTTAGGATCCTGTTAGGGAGGTGAGCTAGTTGGCCTTCGTGGAGACATGCTCTGTCTGACTTTGCTCTGATATAACAGAGAACAGTGACTAACTCAGCAGAAAGACCGAGGCCACTCTGTGTGAGGGTCAGGATACTGGAGGAGATGACCTTTATGGATGCTTGTGTCCCTGAAATGTTCTAAGCCCATAAAAACCAATCAAAGCAAACAAAATAGAAAATCGCTGCTCTCAGAATCAGTATTTTCTATGAAAAAAGACAGTTCATCAAGCTGTTTGTTACTTGGTGTCTTGCTGAAAGGGTAACATTAAAAAATTATGACGGACTTTTCGTTCACTTTTCCACCAGCGGCTTGGCTGTCATTTAGATGTGATTCCAACCTGGCACTTTGCATATTACCATGAGTCAGGAGGGTCTGTGCTTCTGCCCCCAGCTCTTGTCCGCTGGCAGATGCTGATGGCGAGGCTTTTGCATCCGCTTCCATGCTGGCTGACCTCTGGGCTCAGGTCCTGAAGTTTGCAGTGTCCCTCACGGGGACAGGGCACGTCCTGGAAATGGCCTGGCAGTCGGCTCCCCTGGCTTTCTCTGCGGGTGAACTCAGGCAACCAACAACTCTGTGACTCCGACAGATGTTTTTGTCTCTAGCCTCGGGCACCTTGCCCTGCTGTCTCACACACAGAGGGTGATGCCTGGCAACCTGCCCGATGCCACCAGGAACCAGCCCGGCCCGAGGGAGTGCTGCCAAGTCGTCCTGGCCAGCCGCTCTCTGGGAGCCCAGTGGCTACCGGATAAGGCGCTGGCCTGCGGGCTCAGAGCGCTGTCGGGGGACATACTCGCTTCAGCACCTCACTGCTTCCCGTGGCTGCTGCCGCTACAACTACGTTCTGTGTTTTGAGCCATTTTGTTTACACGTTGCATTTGCTTCGTTGTGCAATTGCGGTAACTGGAAGGGTTCATTGGACAGAAGCCATGGGCTTCATGGCTGTGTCTGCAGCGAAATATTGGTGGGCAAACATGTGGCTCCCAGGGTACTCTGGTGCAACCCTTAAGGTTGAAGTCACCTAAACAATAAACAGGAAATAAATCTCTGCCAGTCAGCACAGATGACATATATCCACTTTGGGTAAGGAGCCTGGCTCGGTGGAAAAGCACGGAGTTTGCAGTCAGAAAGCCTGGTTGCAGCTCCTGGGCCACCTCTTATAAGCTGAGTCCTTTACATGTTTTCAGTTTAGTTTTAATTCTCTCTTGTTCCTATTCATCAGATTTAATTTGTATGCAAGTATTTTTCAAATTAAAAGGAAAATATGAGTCAACATGTGTATAGCTTAACTAAGTTAGCTAGTTTCTGAGTCTTGATTTCCTCATCTGTATAATAGAGCTCACTTAAATAATGCCATTTATAGCAAGATAGGTGGACCTAGAGATTGACATACTGAGAAGTAAGTCAGACAGAGAAGGAGAAATATCATATGACATCCCTTATATGTAGAATCTAAAATGAAATTATAGGAATGAACTTATTTACAAAACAGAAACAGACTCCCGAACTTAGAGAATGAACTTGGTTGCCAGGGGTGATGGATCAGCGTAAGGGATAGTTAGAGAGCTTGGGATGGACGTGGCCAACAAGGACCTGCTATAGAGAACAGGGAACTCTTCTCAATGTTTTTGGCAGCCTGGATGGGAGGGGAGTTTGGGAGAGAATGGATACATGTACATATATGGCTGAGCCCCTTTGCTGTCCCCATGAAACCATCACAACATTGTTAATCAGCTATACCCCAATACAAAATAAAGAGTGAAAAATAAAGAATTTATTGAACCATTTTTTAACATTTAAAAATTAATACATTTAAAGAATTCTAGAAGTTACAACCAGGTTTTCCAAAAAGAAATTTAAAAACTGTGTTTATTAACAGTGGAAAAAAAGAAAAAGTTTAAAAAATAATTGAGTTCATTTGTTCATTCAATTCAGTCAGTTCAGTTAAGTAGTTCAGTCATATCTGACTGTTTGCAACCCTATGGACTGCAGTCCATCACCAGTTCCTGGAGTTTACTCAAACTCATGTCCATAGAGTTGGTGATGCCATCCAACCCTCTCATCTTCTGTTGTCCCCTTCTCCTCTTGCCTTCAATCTTTCCCAGCATCAGGGTCTTTTCAAATGAGTCAGCTCTTTGCATCAGGCGGCCAAAGTATTGGAGTTTCAGCTTCAATATCAGTCCTTCCAATGAATACTCAGGACTGATCTCCTTTAGGATGGACTGGTTCGATCTCCTTGCTGCCCAAGGGACTCTCAAGAGTCTTCTCCAACACCACAGTTCAAAAGAATCCATTCTTCAGCGCTCAGCCTTCTTCACAGTCCAACTCTCACATCCATACATGACCACAGGAAAAACCATAGCCTTGACTAGATGGACCTTAGTCGGCAAAGTAATGTCTCTGCTTTTGAATATACTGTTTAGGTTGGTCATACCTTTTCTTCCAAGGAGCAAGTGTCTTTTAATCTCATAGCTGCAATCATCATCTGCAATGATTTTGGAACCCCCCAACATAAAGTCTGACATTGTTTTCACTGTTTCCCCATCTATTTCCCAGGAAGTGATGGGACCAGATGCCATGATCTTTGTTTTCTGGAATGTTGAGTTTTAAGCTAGCTTTTTGACTCTTCTCTTTCACTTTCATCAAGAGGATTTTTAGTTCCTTTTAGCTTTCTGCCATAAGGGTGGTGTCATTTGCATCTGCATCTGAGGTTATTGATATTTCTTCTGGCAATCTTGATTCCAGCTTGTGCTTCTTCCAGCCCAGCATTTCTCATGATGTACTCTGCATAGAAGTTAAATAAGCAGGGTGAAAATATACAGCTTTGACGTACTCCTTTCCTGATTTGGAACCAGTCTGTTGTTCCATGTCCAGTTCTAACTGTTGCTTCCTGACCTGCATACAGATTTCTCAAGAGGCAGGTCAGGTGGTCTGGTACTGACATCTCTAAGAATTTTCCAGAGTTTGTTGTGGTCCATACAGTCAAAGGCTTTGGCATAGTCAATAAAGCAGAACTAGATATTTTTCTGGAACTCTCTTGCTTTTTTGATGATCCAACAAATGTTGACAATTTGATCTCTGGATCCTCTGCCTTTTCTAAATCCGGCTTGAACATCTGGAAGTTCACAGTTCACCTACTGTTGAAACCTGGCTTGGAGAATTTTGAGCATTACTTTACTAGCGTGTGCTGCTGCTGCTGCTGCTAAGTCACTTCAGTCATGTCCGACTCTGTGCCCCCATAGATGGCAACCCACCAGGTGCCCCCATCCCTGGGATTCTCCAGGCAGCAATACTGGAGTGGATTTCCATTTCCTTCTCTAATGCAGGAAAGTGAAAAGTGAAAGTGAAGTTGCTCAGTTGTGTCTGACTCTTAGTGACCCCATGGACTGCAGCCCACCAGGCTCCTCGGTCCATGGGATTTTCCAAGCAAGAGTACTGGAATGGGGTGCCATTGTCTTCTCCGTTACTAGCATGTGAGATGAGTGCAATTAATTATGTGATAGTCTGAGCATACCTTGGTATTGCCTTCCTTTGGGATTGGAATGAAAACTGACCTTTTCTAAGTCCTGTGGCCACTGCTGAGTTTTCCAAATTTGCTGGCATATTGAGTGCAGCACTTTTACAGCATCATCTTTTACAATTTGAAATAGCTCAGCTGGAATTCCTCCACCTCCACTAGCTTTGTTTGTAGTGATGCTTCCTTTGGCCCACTTGACTTCACATTCCAGGATGTCTGGCTCTAGGTTGGTGATCACACCACTGTGATTATCTGGGTGTGAAGATCTTTTTTGTATAGATCTTCTGTGTATTCTTGCCACTTCTTCATATCTTCTGCTTCTGCTACATGCATACCATTTCAATCATTTATTGTGCCCATCTTTACATAAAATGTTCCCTTGGTATCTCTAATTTTCTTGAAGAAATCTCTAGACTTTCCCATTTTATTGTTTTCCTCTATTTCTTTGCATTGATCACTGAGGAAGTCTTTCTTATCTCTCCTTGCTGTTCTTTGGAATTCTGCATTCAAATGTGTATATCTTTCCTTTTTTCCTTTGTCTTTTGCGTCTCTTCTATTCGCAAGTGTTTGTAAGGCCTCCTCAGACAACCATTTTGCTTTTTTGCATTTATTTTCCTTGGGGATGCTCTCCTTGGGAAGGCTCTTGATCCCTGTCTCCTGTACAATGTCACGAACCTCCGTCTGCAGTTCTTCAGGCACTCTGCCTATGAGATCTAATCTCTTGAATCTATTTCTCACTCCCACTGCATAATCATAAGGGATTTGATTTAGGTCATATCTAAATGGCCTAGTGGTTTTCCCTACTTTCTTCAATTTAAATCTGAATTTGGCAATAATTTGTTCAACAAATTCATTCAACAAATGTTAATTGCCTATTGTCCCTCTGCTGGACACTGGTCTGGATCCTGGGGGTGCAGTGAGAAAGAAGACAGAGTTCTGTTCTAATGGGAGCTCCTGGTCCATTGGACAAGAGTCAGAGTTCAGGGATAAATCGCAAAGCAAAGTGTTAAGTGCACTAATTTAGATAACAACTCAAAGCTGTGGGAATACAGAGGCCAAAGAAACATTCCACTCCATCTAAAAGTGATGTTTTGAGCTGAGTCTGGAAAGATGGTCTGGGATTGTGTCAGGCAAGGATGAGGCCTGGGGCAGGGGCAGTGGGAATGCATTCTGAACAGAGGGGAATTGAAAGATTTGGGGCACAAAAGGGCAATAAAAGGGCATCTGGAAACAGAGACCCTGCTTCTGAAGGAAAATACTGAATTTTTAAAATTCTGTAGTATCTGCTAAATTTATCTCTGCTTGGGTTAAAACAGTTTCTCTTTCCTGCCATGTGAGGAGGAAATCGTCCTTTGTTCTCACCAGTGGTGTGTCATCAGACATGGGGTTCTTTTTTTTCTTCGCTGCCCCAGGTCTTAGTTGCGGCATGCGGGATCTTCGATCTTTGCTGTGACATGTGGGATTTTTTGTTGTGGCTTGCGGGATCCAGTTCCCTGACCAGGGATCAAACCTTCGGCCCTGGCATTGGGAGCACAGAGTCTTAGCCACTGGACCACCAGGGAAGTCCGCAGACACGGAGGACTCTAAGTGAAAGCTGATATTTCTGTGTAGTTTTAATTTCCTTTCTTTTTTTCCCCATGGAGGGAAGAAATACATGTTTCTCAGTTTATAAAGCATTCATATTTCCTTACTCTTTTTTGTATATTTTGCTTAGTTTTATACTATGTTGAATATATTACTTAGTTAAAACTAAACCCTTTCCACGGTCTTAAAGGGCCCTACGATCTTGTACTCAGGAATGAGAGAATTTAACATGGACTAAGGGAAATTATTACTGTGTGGATCACAATAAACTGTGGAAAATTCTTCAAGAGATGGGAATACCAGACCACCTAACCTGCCTCTTGAGACATCTGTATGCAGGTCAAGAAGCAACAGTTAGAACTGGACATGGAACAACAGACTGGCTCCAAATAGGAAAAGGAGTACGTCAAGGCTGTATATTGTCACCCTGCTTATTTAACTTCTATGCAGAGTACATCATGAGAAATGCTGGACTGGAAGAAACACAAGCTGGAATCAAGATTGCCAGGAGAAATATCAATAACCTCAGATATGCAGATGACACCACCCTTATGGCAGAAAGTGAAGAGGAGCTATAAAGCCTCTCGATGAAAGTGAAAGTGGAGAGTGAAAAAGTTGGCTTAAAGCTCAACATTCAGAAAACGAAGGTCATGGCATCTGGTCCCATCACTTCATGGGAAATAGATGGGGAAACAGTGGAAACAGTGTCAGACTTTATTTTGGGGGGCTCCAAAATCACTGCAGATGGTGACTGCAGCCATGAAATTAAAAGACGCTTACTCCTTGGAAGAAAAGTTATGACCAACCTAGATAGCATATTGAAAAGCAGAGACATTACTTTGCCGACTAAGGTCCATCTAGTCAAGGCTATGGTTTTTCCAGCGGTCATGTATGGATGTGAGAGCTGGATTGTGAAGAAGGCTGAGTGCTGAAGAATGGATTCTTTTGAACTGTGGTGTTGGAGAAGACTCTTGAGAGTCCCTTGGACTGCAAGGAGATCCAACCAGTCCATCCTGAAGGAGATCAGCCCTGGGATTTCTTTGGAAGGAGTGATGCTGAAGCTGAAGCTCCAGTACTTTGGCCACCTCATGCGAAGAGTTGACTCATTGGAAAAGACTCTGATGCTGGGAGGGATTGGGGGCAGGAGGAGAAGGGGACGACTGAGGATGAGACGGCTGGATGGCATCATGGACTCGATGGACATGAGTCTGAGTGAACTCCGAGAGATGGTGATGGACAGGGAGGCCTGGCGTGCTGCGATTCATGGGGTGGCAAAGAGTCGGACGTGACTGAGCGACTGAACTGAACTGAGGGGAAATTATATGAAATAAAGAGGTGACAACAATGGGAACATGATACCAAAGCATTCCAAGGACTGTGGACAGGCACTGCCTTTTCTTCTAAAGGCTTTCACCTGTTGGGAATACTTCCCTGGGAAATTTTTTTGATTGGGATATTGGAAAAAAATATTTACATTATGAAAACTTGCATACTATCTTCCACTTTGATAGATATTGACCTGTTTTCCTCCACAAAGGAATACAAATTGTGTTATGGACTCATACTAGCAAAGTGAATGGAACACTGAAGTAATTTTCCGAATTTCTCTGGCTACAAAAAAACAGTCCCATCTGATACATGCACATGGTCAAGTTAACAATTATTTTTAGAGTTTAAAATAACTAAAGCAGTTACAGCTTCTTTGCCTGTATCCTGCCAAGTGCAATGTAATACGCGTTCCCCAAACCTATGGCTTAAAACAACAATCATTGATTAGCTCAGATTACTGTGGTTTGTCCACTGGGGGCTGGGAAGTCCTTAACGAGTTTGCCTGGGTTCACTCACATGACCACAGGTGGGTTCTGCAGGGGACAACTGGCCTTGCTGGCCTTGCTCATGTGACTGGTGGTTGGCTGGGATAATTAGTGTAGCTGGGCCATGGGACTCTAGCAGTTAGCAGAAAGTCTAGATTTCTTTGCATGATTCCTGGGATTCCAGAAGCAGCAAGAGATAGCAAGCTGCAGTGAGCATTCACTTTCATACTTCTTGGGTCGTCACGGATAATATTGAATTGGAAAAAGCAGACCATAGGGTCAAATCCAAAATAAATGAGAGAGAGGACTGACCAAGACAGTCTATTTTCAGCAGGATTTGTCAGCAATGCTCATGGCACTGGGTTCTGGATAGTTCTTTCGGTGGGGGGCTACACTGTGCGTTGTGGGATGTTCCAGCCGTCTTGGCTCCTATCTATCGCATGTCAGCAGCAAGTCACGACAACCTTTCCATTCCTCCCAAGTCACGACAACCAAACAAGTCTAGAGATGTTGCCAAGGACCTCTGGATGGCAAAACTGCCTTTGGTTGAGAATCACTGATTTACAGATGTATATGTGTGTGCGTTAAGTGGCTTTAGTCACATTTGACCCTGTGTGACCTTATGGACTGTAACCTGCTAGGCTCCTCTGTCCGTGGGATTCTCCAGGAAAGAATACTGGAGAGGGGTGTCATGCCCTCCTCCAGGGGATCTTCCTGACCCAGGGGTCAAACCCACTTCTCATTTCTTCTGCACTGGTGTGTTCTTTACCACTAGCACCATCTGGGAAGCCCCATAGGGATATATGAACCTGGCGTAAACCTTTGAGGGTTGTTAATGAAACAGTTTTCACATGCAACAACTGATAAAATACTTCGGTTTGCTCTTCTTTGCTGCATTGCTAACCTTACATTCTGAGGCTGTGCTGATTATCTACGCTGACATATGTGTTTTTGAAAAGCTGTCTTTCGGTTCAGGGATTCAGCCCTTCTTTCAGAGTTTGATATTCATTTGCAATTCTGACTTTTAAACTTAGACTTTGGTAGCATAAAAGGGACCTTATTTGTTAGAAAGTATTATGTTGTGGTAGATTGAGTTACTGGACCCAAATCTTTGTTTTCTCCCTGTAATAGTATATTTTTGCCATCATCGGGTGACTTCTACGCCTCATGAAAGTGAAAGTGAAGTGCAAGTTGCTCAGTCGTGTCCAGCTGTTTGCAGTCCCAAGGACTATAGAGTCCGTGGAATTCTCCAGGCCAGAATACTGGAATGGGTAGCCATTCCCTTCTCCAGGGGCTATTGCCAACCAGGGGTCGAACCCAGGTCTTCCGCATTGCAGGTAGGTCCTTGCTGGCCTTGCTCATGTGACTGGTGGTTGGCTGGGATAATTAGTGTAGCTGGGCCATGGGACTCTAGCAGTTAGCAGAAAGTCTAGATTTCTTTGCATGATTCCTGGGATTCCAGAAGCAGCAAGAGATAGCAAGCTGCAGTGAGCATTCACTTTCATACTTCTTGGGTCGTCACGGATAATATTGAATTGGAAAAAGCAGACCATAGGGTCAAATCCAAAATAAATGAGAGAGAGGACTGACCAAGACAGTCTATTTTCAGCAGGATTTGTCAGCAATGCTCATGGCACTGGGTTCTGGATAGTTCTTTGCGGTGGGGGGCTACACTGTGCGTTGTGGGATGTTCCAGCCGTCTTGGCTCCTATCTATCGCATGTCAGCAGCAAGTCACGACAACCTTTCCATTCCTCCCAAGTCACGACAACCAAACAAGTCTAGAGATGTTGCCAAGGACCTCTGGATGGCAAAACTGCCTTTGGTTGAGAATCACTGATTTACAGATGTATATGTGTGTGCGTTAAGTGGCTTTAGTCACATTTGACCCTGTGTGACCTTATGGACTGTAACCTGCTAGGCTCCTCTGTCCGTGGGATTCTCCAGGAAAGAATACTGGAGAGGGGTGTCATGCCCTCCTCCAGGGGATCTTCCTGACCCAGGGGTCAAACCCACTTCTCATTTCTTCTGCACTGGTGTGTTCTTTACCACTAGCACCATCTGGGAAGCCCCATAGGGATATATGAACCTGGCGTAAACCTTTGAGGGTTGTTAATGAAACAGTTTTCACATGCAACAACTGATAAAATACTTCGGTTTGCTCTTCTTTGCTGCATTGCTAACCTTACATTCTGAGGCTGTGCTGATTATCTACGCTGACATATGTGTTTTTGAAAAGCTGTCTTTCGGTTCAGGGATTCAGCCCTTCTTTCAGAGTTTGATATTCATTTGCAATTCTGACTTTTAAACTTAGACTTTGGTAGCATAAAAGGGACCTTATTTGTTAGAAAGTATTATGTTGTGGTAGATTGAGTTACTGGACCCAAATCTTTGTTTTCTCCCTGTAATAGTATATTTTTGCCATCATCGGGTGACTTCTACGCCTCATGAAAGTGAAAGTGAAGTGCAAGTTGCTCAGTCGTGTCCAGCTGTTTGCAGTCCCAAGGACTATAGAGTCCGTGGAATTCTCCAGGCCAGAATACTGGAATGGGTAGCCATTCCCTTCTCCAGGGGCTATTGCCAACCAGGGGTCGAACCCAGGTCTTCCGCATTGCAGGTAGGTTCTTTACCAGCTGAGCCACAAGGGAAGCCCAAGAATACTGGAGTGGGTAACCTATCCCTTCTCCAGGGGATCTTTCCAACCTAGGAATCGAACCGTGGTCTCCTGCATTGCAGGTGAATTCTTCACCAACTGAGCTATCAGGGAAGCCCTGATGTATCAGGGAAGCTCCCACGTCTCCCAGGAGGCAGATACACCTGCTCGTTCCATGACTTTGGGCTTGACCATACGACTTGTTTTGGTCACAGAAGGTGGGCATACGGGCCAGTGTGAATCCTGGGCAGGGGTTTTAAAGGGTGTTGCATGTTTCTGCTGGTCCCTCTTGGGCTTCTGCCTTCTGCTGTGAGAATAGGATATTCAGGTAGGAATTAATCCTTCTTCTGGGCTCCCTGTAGGAGGCAGGACCCAGACTTAACCTGGAGTCTAGAACACAGCTCCCACAGCCAGCCTACCGAGACCGAGTGAGAAGTGAAGACCTTACTGTTGTAATATGTTGACATTTTGAAATTGATTGAAGCACTGTCAGCCCAAAAGCCAATGGAAACAATTTCCAATTTTAAAATCCCATCAAGTCATTAAAAAAAAAAAAAAGTACATAACCATTGTGGAAAAATTAGAAAATTAAGAAATGAAAAATCACCCATAATCCCTCTCTTTACAGAAAAATCATTCTTAACATTTTGATATATAGATTCCAGACTTTTTTCTGTGCATATTTGTTGTTGTTATTTAGTCACTAAGTCGTGTCTGACTCTTTTGCGACCCCATGGACTGTAGCCCACTTCTCTGTCTGTCAATAATTCTTTCATTCAACAGTTCAGCAGCTTTTGAATTGTTTACTGAAACCTAGATACAGTTAGAAACAGCATTGTATCAGATGGACACGCCCCTCCCCTCCAGCAGAATATATTCAAGTGGAGGGACAAAATCAGTAAATAAGCAAGTAAACACTCATTTGCTATGAAGGAAAAGTACAGGATGCTGCAAGAGTGTTTAGCAAGAGGCAGTGATGGAGTCTGAGGTCCAGAAAGGGCCAGAGAATAATATGTTGGCACTTCACTGGCGGGCCAGTGGTTAAGACATCATGCTCCCAACGCAGCATCCTGAGTTCAATTCCCTGGTCGAGGAACTAGATCCTACATGCCACTATTAACATCTGGTGAAGCCAAATAGATTTTTAAAAAATGAGCCCCCACCCTTACATCTTCCCATACATAGACACTAGAATCATTAACCTGAGAGGTATGTTCTTGTGATTAGCAAGGAAATAATGTTAGACAGCAAAGAATAATATGTTAGACAGTAAACCAGACAGTAAAGAATCTGCCTGTAATGCAGGAGACCCTGGTTTGATCCCTGAATCAGGAAGACCCCCTGGAGAAGGGAATGGCTACCCACTCCAGTATTCTTGCCTGGAGAATTCCAAGGACAGAGGAGCCTGGCAGGCTACAGTCCATAGGGTCACAGAGTCATACATGACTGAGTGATTAACACATTTCATACATTATAAAATGTAATGTCTGCTACATTATAATACATACATAATTCCCTATATTGCAACCATAATGCCATTTCTTCTATGCATGTTATAGTATAAACTATTGCTTAATATGTTCTCTTCAGTAGACAGTATGAAATGAACATCTTTCCACATTAATAAGCTTTTTTGACAGCATCATTTTAGTGGCTGCCTCATATTCCCTGATAGGTATACACATCATGTTGTATTCAACCAGTCCCCAGTGTTGGACATTCAGGTTGCTTTTCATTTTTATTTACTCTAAGCAATCTTGTAAGAAACATTCTGGCAAGAACTCTAATTTGTTTTAAAAAGAAATAATTGTGGTGAAAATTAGAAAATTATATACTGTGAAGAAAAATTGTATAACATATCCTGACCTCATGTATCCCTTAAGGAAGTATAATGGAAATATTTATTTTTGAAGTAAAATTTCTCATGTATTGTCAACCACACCCAGTTAGTCATTCCTGAAGGCCCTTGGGGAAAACTTTGAACTATCTTTCTTGGATGAAGATTTATTGGTGGTAGATAGAGATAGAGTGGCAAGGGAAATGATATTGTATATACAAAGGAAAAAAAAAAAAGGCCAGAATACCACCTCTGCTTTTTTAAATCAAGAGGCAATCTGTTGTCATAATACCGTATTGCTGGTTTAACTTTATTTTGTCAATGTGGTTATTGTTACTTCATCTGTGGCCTGTCTCCAAAAACAATGAGTGAGCCTCTGCAAGATAATCACTATAGTATCTGATCCTTCTGTGAGTAAGAGGCCAGGAGAACGTAGTAAGAAACAGTTCATTATGGTTTTCTCAGGGTATATGCCCAGTAGTGGGATTGCTGGGTCATATGGTAGTTTTATTCCAAGTTTTTAAAGGAATCTCCATACTATTCTCCATAGCGGCTGGATCCATTTACATTCCCGCCAACAGCTCAGGAGAGTTCTCTTTTCTCCACATCCTCTCCAGCATTTATTGTTTGTAGATTTTTTTGATGATGGCCATTCTGACTGGTAGTTTTGATTTGCCTTTCTCTAATAATGAGCCCCATTGAACATCTTTTCATGTGTTTATCAGCCATCTGTATGTCTCCTTTGGAGAAATGTTTGCTTAGGTCTTCCACTCATTTTTTGATTGGGTTGCTTGCTTCTTTGATATCAAGCTGCATGAGCTGCTTGTATATTTTGGAGATTAATCCTTTGTCAGTTGTTTCATTTGCATTATTTTCCCGCATTCTGAGGGTTGTCTTTTCATCTTGTTTATAGTTTTGTTCATTGCAGCGCTATTTACAGTAGCCAGAACATGGAAGCAACCTAGATGTCCTTGGACGGGTGAATGGGTAAGGTTGTGGTATCTATATACAATGGAATACTGCTCAGCCATAAAAGGAACGAATCTGAGCCAGGTGAACTGAGGTGGACAAACCTAGAGCCTGTTATACAGAGTGAAGTAAGTCAGAAAGAGAAAAACAAATATTGTATATTAGTGCATATACATTGAACCTAGAAAAGTGGGGATGATGAACCAGGAGTATTTGCAGGCAGGAGCAGAGACACAGACGTAGAGGATGGACTTGTGGACACAGCAGGGGAAAGAGAGGGTGGGGCAAACTGAGAGAGCAGTTCTGACACATATACACTACCATGTATAGAAAGACAGCAGGTGGGAAGCTGCTATATAGCACAGGGATGCCAGCCTGGCGCTGTGCGATGACCCAGAGGAGTAAGACCGAGGGTGTGGTGGGCAGGAGGCTCAAAAGGAGGGGACATATATGCATACTTACAGCTGATACACGTTGTATGGAAGAAAGCAATACAATATTGTAAAGCAGTTATCCTCCAATTAAAAACAAAAAGTTCAGCCTGAATATGTCACAGGAGAGTGAATCAAAACAAAATCTGATAAAATAATAGACTTCACACAATTTGCCTCAGGACCAATGAATCTGCCGTTCTTATTTTGCATGAATAGTGATTTAGGATCGTACGTTAAGAAAGGGTTCAGTTCAGTTCAGTTCAGTCACTCAGTCGAGTCTGACTCTTTGCGACCCCATGAATCGCAGCACGCCAGGCCTCCCTGTCCATCACCAGCTCCTGGAGTTCACTCAGACTCATGTCCATCGAGTCAATGATGCCATGCACTCATCTCATCCTCTGTCGTCCCCTTCTCCTCCTGCCCTCAATTCCTCCCAGCATCAGA
>SJYC01027508.1:0-11601 GCA_006408675.1 Madoqua kirkii | reverse complement strand
CTGGGCTCTATATGTGCAAAAATTAAGTAGTGGTCATGGCTGGGAAGTTTTGCCAGAAAATCAGAGGTTTGGCAGTGAATTCTGCACATATGCAAGTGTTTTTTTTTTCTTTTTTCTTTTCTTTTTTTTTGCTTTTTAAGTGTGAATAATTTTATGTATAAAATCAGAAAAAGAATTTTCTGCAGCCTAAAGCTCCTTTTTTTCTCCATACCACTGAGGGCTATGTGGAGAGCTGCTAGGCAGAATTAAAGATGGGAGCCTTTTGGATAGAGCTTACAGACTGTGCAAATACAGTAGGTATTTGTAATTGCATTACAATCACACTATTTGCTCCTGGGGCACATTTGTGCCCTATTTCCGAGTTATTAAAATTCTGTAATTAGAATTCACTATTACAGACTATGGTGTCAAGACAATAGTAAATGTAAGAGTAGTACCCACAGCTGCAGGGGATTATAGTTCTAATTGGAGTAAAACCATTTTTTCTTGAGAAAATACTGTAGGTATGATTAGAAGGCATAAAGTAAAGGACAATGGGCATAATTCAATATTTACCCTGCCATAGTCATGGTCAGATGGCAATTGGCATCAGAAAAGTGTGACATTTCTCTTGTAGACAAGAGTGTTTTCTAGTAAGCAGTGACTAATTCTGTTTCTAATGCATGCCTACTCAATCATGTGGAATGGAAGGAAAAGCCTGCATTATTAGTTATTAATGCTCAATGTTAAAAAAAAAAAGAAAGAGAAAAGAAAGTGCCAAAATTTTAGCAAAGTGGCTCATGCGAAAGCCAGTGTTCCAGGACAAACATTTCTTTTGTACAGCTGTCCCCCAAGTAGTGACTCGGAGATCTAAGTTCCTTATATTTAGTGGTTCTACCAGTTTAGTTGGTCTCTGAAAAATACTATGAACCAGATAATGTACTTTCAGACAGCTTATAAAATGAGAAGGAGTGTGTGTGTGTGTGTGTGTGTGTGTATGTGTGTGTGTATGTGTGTGTGCATGTGTATGTGTGTATGTTTGGGGACAGAGAGGTCATGAAAGATCATGTATATTTTTAGCAGTACAGTCTGTAACTGACACACATAACTGTTCATATTCCATTGGCAAGAGCTAGTCATATACCACTACCTTTCTCTTGTGTGTACAAGAGAACTGGGAAATAGATTTTTGTATGTACAGGAAGATGAGGAAATGGTGTAGAGACTGGATTCCCAGCACATCACAATAGGACATGGTTTACATGAAATTTAATTATATCCAGTGGGGAAAGCACAAAGTTCTTCTCCTTAAAGAGGAAGATTCCAGTATAACAACTACAAGGGTTATTTTGTGGATTAAGACTGAACTATTTTCACTTAAAAAAAAAAAAAGCTATCAACAAATTCCTCTGTCAGATACTTCAGCCAGTGTGATGGTTCTATGGTTAAATGAAGACACTCAGCTGGGAATTTAGATGTTTAGTACTGTCTTAACTTTATCAATAAGTAGTTTAATGACTTTTGGTATAGTCCATAGCTATTCCAATCTCTTCCATCCGTAAAGTGAAACTAGCAGTTCTAGCCCTTATATTTTCCAACTTATACAAGATCCCTTTGATAGACCTAAAAGTAAAAGTAGGACAATGCACATAATATATTAACCTCATCTGCCAAGTGAGACTAGCTCCTGTGCTTTCTGTATTTTCTGTCAACTCTGATTTCTCTCTGATTTCCCTCTTATTGTGCAAGAATAGTTGTTGAATAGAATATGATTGGCTGACAGAGAGGATTTATGATAATTTCCATCTGTTTTTTTTTCTTTCCATTACTCCAGGGTAGACAAATAAATACAGAAGAAAGATATTTCACAGGCCATGTCTACTGAGAGATGCTGAAAATAATAAATAAGAGAAAGAAATAAATTTTGCTTTAACAATTCCTAGTTGAATCTGTAGTTCTTTTAAGATAAAAATAAACCTTTTAATACTGGAAAAAAAGAGAAAAAAATTGGATCCAAAAATGTAATAAAAATGGACCCTCTACCTCAGTCCTCTTCTTCCAGCTTATTTCTGCTTTACTTTTATGCAAATGTCTTCATGAAGCAGGTAGCAGAGTTTCATATTAGCTGGTTACTAATGTAAAATAGGCAGAGTTACTAAATAAGAGAAATTAAGCTAGTATAAGAATAGGGGTTGATGATAGAAGACAACTTAATAATTGGCCTCTTGAGATGGGGGCCCTTGCTTATTTTTTACAAACATTTCAAATACATTCTGTGTTATGAGTTTTTCATTTTATTCTAAGACTGAAATAGAAGAACTTTTTATAAGGTAAAAATAAATTTTAAAACCACAGAGAGGCCAAGAAACTGAATAATATTGGTCTTCTCAAAATTATCAATGCAAGAGAAACACAATAAACTTAATAAAATTTCCACTATTTCCATCAGTTCAATCAGTTAGAAAATACAGTTATTAAGCATCAATTATCAGTTAATAGCTATACAAACATTATTAGTAGTCAATATTAAATATATCAGGTATTGCTAATTCACTGGAGTGAGTGGGTGATACACCCTTGCTTATTTTTTCCAAACATTTCAAATACATTCTGTGTTATGAGTTTTTCATTTTATTCTAAGACTGAAATAGAAGAACTTTTTATAAGGTAAAAATAAATTTTAAAACCACAGAGAGGCCAAGAAACTGAATAATATTGGTCTTCTCAAAATTATCAATGCAAGAGAAACACAATAAACTTAATAAAATTTCCACTATTTCCATCAGTTCAATCAGTTAGAAAATACAGTTATTAAGCATCAATTATCAGTTAATAGCTATACAAACATTATTAGTAGTCAATATTAAATATATCAGGTATTGCTAATTCACTGGAGTGAGTGGGTGATACATTTTTGAGGGGAAAGATAGAGTCTCTTAATACCACTTGGTAATTCAGTCTAATGCAATATTTATTTATTGAACACCTGTCAAATGTGTGGGCTTTCCTGGTGGCTCAGCTGGTAAAGAATCTGCCTACAATGCAGGAGACCTGAGTTCGATCCCTGGGTTGGAAAGATCTCATGGAGAAGGGAATGGCTACCCACTCCAGTATTCTAGCCTGGAGAATTCCATGGGCTGTATAGTCCATGGGATTGCAAAGAGTTGGACATGACCGAGTGACTTTCACTTCACTTCACTTCACTTGAATGTGTAACCTTACCCAGTGATGCTAGAGAAATACACACGAATTATACAAGAAATATACAAGAAGCAAAATCTTGTTCCTATCTCAGTTAACATTATTAAGCAGATAAGAGAATGTTTAAATAAAACTCTAAAACAATAGTAAATATATTCTTCCAAAAGCACTGGTAGATTATTTTAAAGTAGAGAGATGAATGCACCCTAAGAGATGGTGAAGAGTGCTGATAGATTGTTGGGATTTTTCTTGTGGATAACAACCTAGGCAGAGCAAGAATGGCATGACAAAAGGTATAGAATATATAAATTGAGGCGGAAAATGAGTGTGTTGACTAGAACTATGATTTCTTACATATTAGACCAATAAAGAAAAGTGATCTAGAATATAGTTTCTATGGTCTGAATGTTTGTGTCCAACTTGTCCCTTGCAAATTCACATGTTGAAATCTTAATGCCTTATGTGCTGGCAGTAATAGACTGGACTGTGGGGAGATGTTAAAAAAAGCCTTAAGGTTTGAACCCTCATGATGAGACTAGTGTCTTACTAGAGAGCTTCCAAATAGATCCCTATTCTCTTCCACTTTGTGTGGACACAGACAGAAGACATTTGCTATGAACCAGGAAGAGGGTCCTGACCACAGAATGAATGAGATCATACTATAAACTTCATCTTGGATTTCCAGTCGTCAGAACTATGAAAAATAAGTTTCTGTTATTTAGTAGTTATTAAGTTTGCTGTACTTTGTTATAGTAGTGAGCAGAAACTAAAACAACAATCGACTATGACAGCCGGGCTGAGATTTCAGACTTCATTTTATAGGAAATTAAAAGATTTTTGTACAGAGGAATTCCATCATGAAAGTGACACTTGGGACAACTGTATAGCATCAAATTCTACTTTTATACATACACCTCTAACTAATGAAACAGGCTGAAATCCCCCCTGCCATTATTGTATCCTATTTTTCACTTTATAATTCTTGTGTTTTCTGATTGGAGCAGCCTAGGGACAAAAGTAAATGCATAAATATGGTGGATAAGAGACTGCTGCTTAGACCAAAATGATTTTTTTTCATTCATGCTTCTACACTTATTGGCTAAGTGATTTTGAACAAACAAGGGAACATTTAATGCAAAGATGGGCTTGACAAAGGAACAAAAAGATATGGATATAACAGAAGCAGAAGATATTAAGAAGAGGTGGCAAGAATACACAGAACTGTACAAAAAAAGATCTTCATGACTCAGATATTCACGATGATGTGACCACAAACCATGAGCCAGACATCCTGCAATGTGAAGTCAAGTGGGCCTTAGAAAGCAACACTACAAACAAAGCTAATGGAGGTGATGAAATTCCAGCTGAGTTATTTCAAACCCTAAAAGTTGATTCTGTGAAAGTGCTGTACTCAATATGCCAAAAACTTGGGAAAACTCAGCAGAGGCCACAGAATGGCAAAAGGTCAGTTTTCATTCCAATCCCAAAGAAAGGCAATGCCAAAGAATGCTCAAACTACCACACAATTGCATTCATTTCACACGCTAGTAAAGTAATGCTCAAAATTATCAAGCTAGGCTTCAGCAATACATGAACCATAAACTTCCTGATGTTCAACCTGGTTTTGGAAAAGGCAGAGGAACCAAAGATCAAATTGCCAACATCCACTGGATCATCAAAAAAGCAAGAGAGTTCCAGAAAAACATCTATTTTTGCTTTATTAACTATGCCAAAGCCTTGATTGTGTGAATCACAATAAACAGTGGAAAATACTTCAAGAGATGGGAATTCCAGACCGACCACCTGACCTGCCTCTTGAGAAACCTATATGAAGTTCAGGAAGCAATGGTTAGAACTGGACATAGAATAAAAGACTGGTTCCATATAGGAGAAGGAGTATGTCAAGGCTGTATATTGTCACCCTGCTTATCCAACTTATATGCAGAGTACATCATGAGAAGTGCTAGGCTGGAAGAAGCACAAGCTAGAATCAAGATTGCTGGGAGAAATATCAATAAATTCAGATATGCAGATGATGCCACCCTTATGGCAGAAAGTGAAGAGGAACTAAAAAGCCTCATAATGAAAGTGAAAGAGGAGAGTAAAAAAGTTGGCTTAAAGCTAAACATTCAGAAAATGAATATCATGCCATCTGGTCCCATCACTTCAGGGGAAATAGACAGAGAAACAGTGGAAACAGTGTCAGGCTTTATTTTTTGGGACTCCAAAATCACTGCAGATGTTGACTGCAGCCATGAAATTTAAAGACACTTCTTTTATTGAGTATGCCAAAGTCTTTGACTGTGTGGATCACAATAAACTGTGGAAAATTCTGAAAGAAATGGGAATACCAGACCACCTAACCTGCCTCTTGAGAAATCTGTATGCAGGTCAGGAAGCAACAGTTAGAGCTGGACATGGAACAACAGACTGGTTCCAAATAGGAAAAAGAGTATGTCAAGGCTGTATATTGTCACACTGCTTATTTAACTTATATGCAGAGTACATCATGAGAAACGTGGACTGGAAGAAAAACAAGCTGGAATCAAGATTGCTGGGAGAAATATTAATAACCTCAGATATACAGATGACACCACCCTTATGGCAGAAAGTGAAGAGGACTTCCAAGTGGCATGGTGGTAAAGAATCCACCTACCAATGCAGCACACACAGATAATGCAGGTTCGATGCCTGTGTCACAAAGATTCCCTGAAGTGGATAATGGCAACTCACTCCAGTATTCTCCCCTGGGAAACTCCATGGACAGAGGAGCCTTGCAGGCTACAGTCCATGGCATCGCAAAGAGTCAGACACAACTGAGCACAGATGTATTATCTTTATTATCATAGTGTCTTTTGCCAAGAGTGTATGTGGCCATCAGTATTTACAAAGTGGTTTGAGTCCTGTTGTTACAAACGCATTTTTCAGATTAAAGTTAATGAGTTGAGAAAAGACACTCTAAGCCTTACACCAAAGATGATGATGTGTATTATAAATAAGTCAATGTGAAAATATACAGCAGATGTTTCAACAAATTAAGATCAACCTAGGGAATATAATCAATTCCCATTTTAACTCAGCTGGTTTTTTATATATTTGGGTATATTCAGTTTGATCAATAATTTTTTTTAAATAATTTCTGTTGTGACAGCTAGTACTACATACCTACATTTAGTGATAAGAGAAACAACTGTCAGGTTACATGAAGACAATGAGGATATATAACCATTTAACTTTGAAGCTGTCCATTCATTTCAACTCAACTCCCTTCAGCAATATTTGTAAATCACTTCATTTGTGGCATGCACAGAGCTAGCTGTTGAGAAACCAAACATGACGACTAATATGGCTCTTACCCCTCAGCAACTTGGGAGGAGTAATGAATTTACACCTTGGGCGTGTATATGTTTCAGGAAACCATGATACCAATAAAAATCAAAAGAGTAAATAACATAAAGACCAAAAGCAGAGTGCATAAGGGAATAATTAGGTTTTATAAATATTTGTCATATTTACTATTAAATAATTATCCAATGGGAATTTAGTATCAATAAAGAAAAGGGAAATATCTGTCCATCTAAAATATGATACCCTATAGATGACTAAATACAATGAGACAAATGAGTGAAACTGGATAAAAATTCTCCATAGAGGTCTCCAAGTCTTAGGGAAATAGAACGATTATTAATACACTTATCAAGCCATAGCCAGGCAGATAGTACAGAAGAAAAGGGTTAATCTCAATACTGCTAACCTTAAATATTATTTAAATTAAAGACTCTGGAAGGTTTCATGAATATGAATGTTTATAGCAAGAATCTTAAGTTGCAAGAAAAATGGGCATAAAGAACATACCCATAGGAAAAGCCAAATTAAATATGAAAGAGAATAACATAATAATAGACCAGATGTAAAGAGGTAATGCAGAGAACTAAGCCTTCTGTCTGCCAAAATTTATTTAAAGAATCATCTACTGAAATGTCCCCATAGCCCCTGCTCTGTTAGTATCCTGTGAAAGCTCTGATTGGCTTTACTGAGACAATCCAATTCCTTAGATAATTCTGCAACAGTTAATTATGTTGCCTGTACAAGCACCTGGACCAAAACGGCACACCACAGCATGGACTTCTGCACATACTAATCTGTGGATAAGAAAAACTGTATCACTTGCCATGGGATTAGAGTAAGCAACAGTGACAAGCTATATTTTATAAGGGGAAAAATGAAGGAGAGGAGGAAGTGATCCAGGGTTTCCAGCGTAGTTAATTCTGTTTCAGCTAACTGGAGGGACTTGATTTGGGGAACAAGCATTGTAAGGTATTTGTGCGTATGTGCGCATGCTGTGTGTGAAAAAAAAATGTGAAAAATACGAGATCAGGTATATACAGATTTGTTAAATGATGAGGTGAAGAGGTGAGGTGAAGTCGCTCAGTCATGTCCAACTCTTTGTGAACCCCTGGACTGTAGCCCACAAGGCTCCTCTGTCCATGGGATTCTCCAGGCAAGAATATTGGAGTGGGTTGACATTTCCTTCTCCAGGGATGGAACTCAGGTCTCCTGCACTGCAGGCAGATGCTTTAACCTCTGAGCCATCCAGGTATAAATGCATCTGTTACAGGCCCTTGAACATGGACAATATCTAAAGAAATTATGCATTAGCAATAAAACAGAAGCTAACAGAACACATTAGAGAAAGACTTCCCCAGTAAAAAGTACTTTCAGATAAGTAAAGCTTGCCCTTTTCTGGACAAAAATGATGAAATATTATTCATATCGAGAAAGATATTTCTAAAATATTTACCAAGCATCATCCATATCAAGTCATTGTTATGGGAGCTATAAATACAGCAGAGAAAAGGAAGAGATGATATTCTTACATTTGCAAAATATATGTTCTAGTGAATAGATGATTGAGAGTAAATACACCAAGGTAATAAATAAATGAATATATAAGAAAACATTGTATGTGATAAGTGTTATGGAGAAATTAAGAGTGTAATGTAAGATAGTAGCTAAATAGCAGAAATGGGAAATTTACCATAGAATGAATAGTCAAAGAAGGCCAAGATGATAATTGAATGAGACCTAAAGAATAGGAAGGAGCAATGGAGGAGAAAGCATGAGCTGGAAAGGCTAACAGCGACCAGATCATGCAGGGCCTTGCAGGTTAGGTTAAGCAATAAAAATTGTCGACTCATCTTTGACAAAGGTACAAAGAAACTAAATTGGGGCAAAAATAGACTCTTCAACAAATGGTGCTGAAACAACTGGATGTCCCTATGCAAAAAATAAATCTAGACAAAGACCTTACACTTTTCACAAAAATTAGCTCAAAATGGATCACAGACATAAATGTAAAATACAAAACCATAAAACTAATAGAAGATAATACTGGAAAAAACCTAGATGACCTTGAGCTTGGTGATGACTTTGTAGATTCAACACCAAATGCACTACCCATGAAAGAAATAACTGATAAGCTGGACTTCATTATAATTTAAAACTTCTGCTCTGCAAATGACAATGTCAAGTAATTGAGAAGAAAGCCACAGATGGGGAGCAAATACAGTTTAACCTTGAACTACACAGGTTTGAACTGCATGGGTCCACTGACATGCCAGGGTCCAGCCCCGGTGGATCCAGAGAATTCGAAGCGGGGATGGAGTTGGTGAGGAGAGACTTATTTATTCAGATATACAAAGAGAAATTAGGAAAGAATAGTGTAGCAGGAAAATCAGTGGAGAAAAGATGCTGAATAACTTGGTTTCTGTGGAGGTTTATGTGGAGAACCAATAAAACTCTGAGACAAGGAGTTTGCACCAGCTACATAGGCCACAGGTGTCTTCCTGGTCTCCTGAAGGAGTGGAGACACAAAGTGCACCAACCCCCCCCCCCATTCAGATATTTGAAGCCCAGGCAAAATTAGTAGGTTTGGCGAGCCTCTGCACTCCAGATAGGAATTCAGCCTGAAAAGGGAGAAAAGAATGACATGGGGGAGCCAAGCATTGGTGCCAGACCCACAACTTTATTTTCAAAAGCAGTTTATATACCCCAAGTTGTACATAAAGAAATAATGGATTATGCATAGTTATGCAGGGGCAGCAGTCCTGATCCTTATGGAGACCAGGCTTTTTTTTTGCATACCTTCCTGTATACAAAAGGTCTCAGGTGGTTTTACATTATCTTGTGGCCAGGGGGCCTATTAACATTTTTATGGCTCTTTTCCTAGATAAATGTCTATCAACCAGAAAACTTATTGTCCCTTGAAGTGTTTTTTCTTAATCTGCATTACCCTCAAAGTACTAAATAAAGTTATATTCCTGTAGAACAAAGGTGCAGTGGGTTATAACAAAGAAAGTACTTAACTCAAAGATCTAATGTTGCTAATACCAGGGCTACTACCTGTTTTTTCTACATGCCAACTATATCAACAAACAAAAGATATAAAAATTTGACAGCAAGTATTGGCTCAACAAATAAAACCCTTAATCAGTCCTATTCTAATGATTTTGACTCCTTGAAAGCCCCTTCATTCCTAGGATGTTTTAAGCTTCCTGTGCCTCTCGCAGTCGGGAGGCCACAAACAATCACATATGTAGCTGTAAGAGTCAAGCAGGCAGGCTAGAAAGTCATCAGAGAGGTTTTTGGATTGAAACACTCTCATTATGCTCAGGAGATTTATTATCTAAAAGCTCTAAATTAACTTTTTCCAGAAAAAGGTGGTGAGGGGACAGCCCCCTGTTAATGTCAGAAGAGTAGGTGGAAAGCATAATACAGTAAAGCAGACAGACTGGTTTTGAGGACAGATGCTTGAGAAAATCCAGGGGGGACCTGTGAGGCCTGATCCCACCTTTGCGTTTTGTCAGGCCCCCTTCCTCATGACCTTTGCCATGGGTGGGATTCCCCATGCTGGCTCCTGGCACTGACAGGCAAATGTTTTGCAACAGTAACTATGATGGTACTACAGGGTTCACAGTTGGTTGACTCTGTGGAGTGCCAATTCTAAATTATATGGAGATTTTCAACTGTGTAGGAGGTTTGGTGTTCCTAACTTTTGTGCTGTTTAAGGGCCAACTGTATTTGCAAAAGATACATCTGATAAAGCACTGTTAGCCAAAATACTTTGCCAAAAAAACCTCCATAATATGCAATAGTAGAAAAACCAAACAACCCATTTAAAGATGTCCCAAAGACCTCAATAGATACCTCAAACATGGTATACAGATGGCAAATAAAAATATGGAAAAATGCTCCACAACATATGCTGTCAAGAAAATGAAAATTAAAACAACAGTGTGATACCACTACACACCTATCAGAATGGCCAAAATCTAGAATACTGACAACATCAAATGCTGATGAGGACATAGGGCAATGAAAACACTCAATCACTGCTGGTGGGAATGCAAAACAGTACAACTACTTTGGAAGATAGGTTGGCCATTTCTTAGAAAACTAATCATACACTTAGTATATAAACCAGCGATCATGTTCCTTGGTATTTACCCAATGGAGTGGAAAACTTATATCTATAAAAACAACTTGTACATAGATGTTTATAGCAGCTTTATTCATAATTGTCAAAACTTGGAAGCAACCAAGATGTCGGTTAGCAGGTGAATGGATAAACAAATTTTGACACATCCAGACAATGAGATATTACCCAAAGATGTGCGCTATCAGGCCATGAAAAGACATAGAGGAATGTAAATGTATACTGCTAGCTGAAAGAAGCAATTTGAAAAATCCATGTAATGTGTGATTCCAACTATATAACATTCTGGAAAAGTAAAAACTATGGAGACAGTAAAATGTTCAGTGAATATCTAAGGGTTGAGGGTGAAGGGAAGAATGAACAAGCAACACACAGATGATTTTTAAGGCAATGAAAATACTCTGCATGATATCCTAATTTGGACACATGTCATCATACATTTGTTCAATCCCTTAGAATGTAAAACACCAAAAGTGAACGGTAAGGCAAACTATGATCTTTTAGTGACAAGGATGTTGTCAACTTCAGTTTATCAACGTTATTGCAGCATTCTAATGAGTGATGTCGACATAGGGGAGTCTGTGGAGGGGGGAATACATGAGAAATATCTGTTCGTTGTCCTAAATTTTGCTGTATATCTAAAACTGCTCTAAAAATGAAGTCTTAATAAAAAAGAAAAGTCATGTATTTTATGAAAGGTCACTGTGATTTCTGTGTAGAGAATGAATTGAAGTAGGACAATAGTGAAAAGAGGTTGCTTCAGTGATTTAAATCAGCAGAGATATGGCTTGGGCTTGGGAGTTACCAGTGCATTTGGAGAAAGATCAAATGGATTTCGATATATTTTAGATGAACTGAAGTCGCTCAGTCGTGTCTGACTCTTTGCGACTCCGTGGACTACATGTAGCCTACCAGGCTCCTCTGTT
>SJYC01027506.1:0-18853 GCA_006408675.1 Madoqua kirkii | reverse complement strand
AGACGTCTGTCATCAAAGTAAGAAACCTAAAATCTCAAAAGGAAAACAAAATAAGCGTTATAATTTATGAAAAATTAGTAACTTTTATAAGGCAAAAATCAGAGAAGGCAACTATTGCCTGGAAAATCCCACGGACGGAGGAGCCTGGTAGGCTGCAGCCCATGGGGTCGCAAAGAGTCGAAAGCAACTGAGCGACTTCATTTTCACTTTTCATTTTCATGCATTAGAGAAGGAAATGGCAACCCACTCCAGTGTTCTTGCTTGGAGAATCCCAGGGACGGCGGAGCCTGGTGGGCTGCCATCTATGGGGTCACACAGTGTTGGACATGACTGAAGCAACTTAGCAGCAGCATAAGGCAAAAATGCATTAAGCAAAGTGAATACATAAGAAATAAATTTCGAAATAATAAATTAGATGACAAGAAAAGGTGCAACATTTACACCAATGCTTCTTAAAATTTAAGGAGTATTACTTGGGGACCTTATTAAAATGCAGATTCTAATACAGTAGATCAGAGATGAGGTATTTCCAATCAACTCATAGGTGATGCTAATACTGACACTAAGTAATTTGTCAAGAGAAAAGAAGCATCCCCATGGGAAAAAATAGACAGAGTATGCAAAGGCAATTTAGAAGTAAAAACTCAAATGACCAATACATTTCAGAAGGTGCTAAAATCACCAATAGTGAAATACATATAACACTGTGATATGAGCTTTCATGCATTTTTTTTAACTTGGCAAAACAAGAGAAAAGGAAAAAAAAGTTCTTTTATGATGAAAGGGATATACAGTAAAGGACTGCTTTCATAAAATGTAGGCTTTGAATTTGAATTATCAGAACCCTTTGGAAAAGTTGTTTAATAAAACTATCAAATTTTAAAATATACATATCTTTCAAAGTCTCCCTGGTAACTCAGTTGGTAAAGAATCCACCTGCAGTGCTGGAGACATGGACTCAATCCCTGGGTTTGGAAGATCCCCTGGAGAACAGAAAGGCTACCCACTACAGTATTCTGGCCATGGACTATACAGTCCATGGGATTGCAAAGAGTCAGACACACAACTGAGTGACTTTCACTTTCACTTCAAGGTCACAGCCCCACTACTGGGAATTTGACTCACTGTGATGAAACCAACAATATGGAAAATGTACGTACATATATGTTTGCTGTAGCATTGTTTATAGAATAAAAGAATAAAAAGAAAAGGGAATGCTTGCATTTACTTATGTTATTAGATAAACTATGAAGAAGCTATACTTATAAATATAACCATTAAATAATGAAGTAGCACTATACCATTTGAGATGAAATAATTTTCATGAGTTATTATTGGCCCGAAAAAGCAAGATGGGACTCTAACAGTAACAAAGCCATTGTGTGTGTGTGTGTGTGTGTGTGTGTGTGTATGTGTGTCTATGTATATTCACTAAGTGGTTAATTCTTAGTTATATGTTGATGTTAATACATATGCACTATGGTGTTAACTCGAGTTCATTCCCACTAACATACAGTTTATTTAGTGATAGGTAAAACAATCAGGGAATAAACATTAGCTATCTGTGTCAATGTTTACAAATCACCTTTCTATAATACAAACAGTCTAAATGGTTGGAGTTTGGAGGAAAGCAACTTGTAGAGGCATAAAACAGGAAAATGATTGCACTCCCCTCAAAACCTATGAAAGAATAGTGTAATGTCATTCACAGGAAATTGCATAAAAGGGTGAATATGCACATTAAAACAGAAAAAAAAATAACAGAATTGTACCTATCAAGCTGTAGGTATAAACAGGATATAATAAGTGAAATTAGAAAGTTGTTTATAACCCCTCCCCCACACACATATAGTCTTAAAAGCAAGGGCAAAAGAACTATACCGTTACTATAAATTATCAGTTACTTCAGGGACAAAGTCAGTGGGAAGAAGGGATGGGAAAATAATTTTTCATGACAATAAAAATAAAATAGGCTATGTTTTTATAAAATGGATTATATTTTCATTCTAATGGACAAGTTAGCTATTTAAATACATTCTACACTAATTTTTTAAGACAGATAATGATCCACTAATCTATTATCATTTTATGATTTCCAATATTCCTGTATGGCTCTGTATCAAATGATAAATGCCTGGAGAAAGGTGATATCCCTAACAGTTCAGTCACTCAGTTGTGTCTGACTCTTTGCAATCCCATGGACTTCAGCACGCCAGGCTTCCCTGTCCATCACCAAATCCCGGAGCTACTTCAAACTCATAACCATGGAGTCGGTAATGCCAGCCAATGATCTCATCCTCTGTCATCCTCTTCTCCTTCCCACTTCAGTTTTTCCCAGCATCAGGGTCTTTTCCAATGAGTCAGTTCTTCATATCACCTGGCCAAAATATTGGAGCTTGAGCTTCAGCATCAGTCAGTCAGTTCAGTCACTCAGTCGTGTCCGACTCTTTGCAATCCCATGAATCGCAGCATGCCAGGCCTACTTGTCCATCACCAACTCCCAGAATTCACTCAGATTCACGTCAATTGAGTCAGTGACGCCATCCAGCCATCTCATCCTTTGTCGTCCCCTTCTTCTCCTGTCCCCAATCCCTCCCAGCATCAGAGTCTTTTCCAATGAGTCAACTCTTCACCAAAGTACTGGTTTCAGTAGCATCATTCCTTCCAAAGAAATCCCAGGGCTGATCTCCTTCAGAATGGACTGGTTGGATCTTCTTGCAGTCCAAGGGACTCTCAAGAGTCTTCTCCAACACCACAGTTCAAAAGCATCACTTCTTCAGCACTCAGCTTTCTTCACAGTCCAACTCTCACATCCATACATGACCACTGGAAAAACCATAGCCTTCCAATGAATATTCAGGGCTGATTTCCTTTAGGATTGACTGGTTGCATCTCCTTGCAGTCCAAGGGACTCTCAAGAGTCTTCTCCAACACCACAGGTCAAAAACATCAATTCTTCGGTGCTCAGCTTTCTTTATGGTTGAACTTACATCCATACGTGATTACTGGAAAAACCATAGCTTTGACTAGACAGACCATTTTCGGCAAAGCAATGTCTCTGCTTTTTAATATGCAGTTTAGATTGGTCATAGCTTTTCTTCCAAGGAGCAAGCATCTTTTAATTTCATGGCTACAGTCACCATCTGCAGTGATTTTGGAGCCCCAAAAATAAAGTCTGTCATTGTTTCCATTGTTTGCCCATCTATTTGCCATGAAGTGATGGGACTGGATGCCATGATCTTAGTTTTTTGAATGATGAGTTTCAAGTTAGCTTTTTCACTTTCCTCTTTCACTTTCATCAAGAGGCTCTTTAGTTCCTGCTCACTTTCAGCCCATAAAGGTGACGTCATCTGTATATCTGATATCACTATAAAATTGTCTAATTCTAAAATTAAAAAAATGTATTCATTCTGTAAATGATATTTTATTTGTTGATTTTATTTTCCTAAATATTAATATAAACCTATATAACTTTTTTACACTGGGCAATATCACATGGAGAAACATAAGGAAATAAAAGTCAGGTGACCTGGGTTCTAGTCCTGTCTCTGTCACTGTGTGTCCTTTAAACATTTCAATAAAGAAAAGGAAAAAAAGGCAGCCTAGAAGTAACTGGGATTAGGAGAAGCATGACACTAAACAAATATGTCTAATTCATCATCTTATTATGCTTTGAACCCAGATGTGTTCAAATAATCCTTTACAGCCCAAGGATCCACAACCAACTGGACAGCTTGCCCAAGAAATGAATTTTTTTTGTCATCCTACATAACAACTAATTTTTTTTCTATCTCTCTTCTCAAGTACTGTCCATTTTTCTTTATTATCTTCCTTACTGATGTGTCATTCCTCCACCCTTTGTCTTTCCTTTGCAACATCATTGTTTAGTATACACTAAGCATTCATGAAATACTTAAGAACAGATCATCCAGATCACTATCATCAAAGAAAAAGAATCCATATCTTTGCATCCATATCTTTCCACTTACCCTCACCATGGATTCATCTACTTGTTTCTTTAAAAAAAAAATAATTTATTACAATATGCTGTTGCTGCTGCTGCTGCTAAGTCACTTCAGTCATGTCTGACTCTGTGTGACTCCAGAGATGGCAGCCCACCAGGCACCCCCATCCCTGGGATTCTCCAGGCAAGAGCACTGAAAAACAAAAAGGTACACATTTTTAACATATACATCTTGGCCATGGGAGAAACTACACCTTATATTGGATACTAATTTAAAGCATATAGAGCCACCTGGAGAATCTTACCCCAGACCTACAAAGTATTGCCACCTAGCTGACACTGTAACTGAGTTTTCAAAAGGCCTTTCCACTCTTCTATCAAGCCAGCTGCTTCAGGATGGTAGGGACAATGGTAAGACCATTGAATTTCAAGATGATGGGCTTATTGTTGCAATTCATCTACTCTGAAGTTGGTTTCTTAACCAAAAGTAATTCTGTCTGGAATACCAAGATGGTGCATAAGGCACCATCAAGTACACATCTGGCAGTTTTTGCAGAACCACTGTGTGTAGGGAAGGTAAATCCACATACAAAGTGTCTGTTCCAGTAAAAATCAGGCAATTTCTCTTCTATGATGGAAGTGACCCAATATAATCAACCTGACTTCAGGTTGATCACCCTGAACAGTCCATATTAGAGACTCAGTGTTGGTCTCTGCTGCTGCTGCTGCTGCTGCTGCTACTGAGTCACTTCAGTCATATCTGACTCTGTGCAACCCCATAGACTAGGTTCCCTCATCCCTGAGATTCTCCAGACAAGAACACTGGAGTGGGTTGCCATTTCCTTCTCCAATGCATGAAAGTAAAAAGTGAAAGTGAAGTCACTCAGTTGTGTCTGACTCTTTGAGACTCCATGGACTGCAGCCTACCAGGCTCCTCCACCCATGGGATTTTCCAGGCAAGAGTACTGGAGTGGGGTGCCATTGCTTTCTCTGGTGTTGGCCTCTACCACCAGCAAACTGGGCACTCAGCAGTAGCTATAGTCAGGACAATCTTGGTGAGTTGAAGTACATGTTGCTGGAGCCTGCTCCACCCCTGCCATTATGACAATTGTTAAAAGCTCACTTGTTAATGACCAGGGAAAGAGTCCAACTGCTATCCTTAGAAGGTGCTATCCTACTCACTTGATTATTAAAATCCTTTTCTGTTGAAGTCACTCATTAGTAGCACTCACATAGAACACAAATATATTCATGTTGTTATTGTTGCTTTGCACATTACAAAAGTCTATCTACATATCTTCATCCTAGACCTCCTTGTTACTAATTTTCCAATCATGTTTTAAATCCCTACCTACCAAGACAAATCATTTTCCATAGTCAATAAATGTGAATATGCTTGTGTTTCTGGCAATTTCTCCTTCTTTGAAAATTAAAAACAAAGTGACCAGCTCAAAGATATGCACACTGGGAGGATTTCCCTTCACCAGTGTTCTTCAGGGATGTCTCAAAAAGGTGCTATACTGCTGTATCTGTCCTCTTTTAGGTGATATCTGCACTCCATAAAGAACCATATGTAAATCAGGCCTGAGTTTTCTCTTACTGAGTCAACTAATCATATGGACTCACCATGAAGCCATAGATTCAGGCTGGGTGAAAAAAACAATATACAGCAGGAGAAGGGGCCATAGCCATTAGGGTCACTTTGTTATGTAATTAATTGTGCCTTCAGTCTGTTCAATCCTGATTTTGTACTGGGTGAGCCAAAAAGTTCATTTTGGTTTTTCTGTAAGATCTTATGAAAAACCCAAACAAAAATTTTGGCCAGCTCAATATATGTCACTTCCATTTGATGATGGAGTACTGCTGGCTTGGTGGCTCATAAAACACCTAGTTAATAATGGGGCAACTTAGATAACTTGGTTGCTCATGGCCAACCATTCAGTCTCTACAAAGATTCAGTAGCAAGTCAAAAGTGGTTTCTCAAAAAAAAAAAAAGAAAGAAAGAAAGAAAAAAAGTAGTTATCCAGGAAGATGACAGGAATTTGCTCCAAAATTCTAAGAATCTATTAATACTCAGGATTCATTGACAATGGGACATATTTTTTTTCTGCCACTGACACTGCAGTCATCATTGGACCTCCTGTATCAGACAGTCCAAGTGGCAGAGCAGCTTTCATGACAGCCCAGATTTGTTGGAAAACCTGCTTTTGTTCTTGAAAACTTTGAGATTTCATGGAACTCAGTAAATGAGCCAGAACAGCACATCCCAATGAGGGATATGTTGTCTCAAATGGCCAAAGAGACTGACTAGGAGCCTCTTTTTAGTTGTAATGGCTTATGAAAGGGAAAGAAGATCAAGTCCCGATTATTTCTGTGACGACACTGAGCTGGAGAGTTGATACACTCCTGACACAAAACAATGGAGGTATATTGTTGGCTTTGTCAGTTGCAAGTAAGTCAACTGCTTCTAGTGGCCTTTATTAAGAGGTGTGGAGAAAAACAAAAACAAAAAATATTTACCAGATCAACTCAATAGCTACATATCAGGTGCTAAAGTATCTGCTAATTTGTTCAAACAATAAAATCACATCTGGTACAGCAGCTGCAATTGAGTAAGTTTATAATAATCTACTGTCATTCTCCAAGATCCACCTGTTTTCTGCAGGCCAAACAGGCGAGTTGAATGGAATGTGGTAACAATCACCTTCAAGTCTTTGATGGTTGGATAGACCTCTACAATCCCTCGTGGAATGTGGTATTGCTTTTGTTTTCCATTTTCCCAGGAAGAGGAAGCTCTAAGTGACTTCCATTTGGCCTCTCCTACCATAATACCCTGACTCCACATGTCATGTAACTAATATGGATATTCTACTTGTGCCAAGTATCTTTACTCCATGTTAGCATTCTAGAACTAGAGAACTAGAGGACAGTGTTACAGTGTCAGCTGGCCCAATATATGACTGACTTAAGCTGGTGGTCCACTAAGTACTTGATCTGTATAAACTCTTAATTTCACTGATGCACTATACAAACATGTTCAGTCTCCTGGAATTATTATCAGTTCAGAGCCACTGTATATTAATCCCTTAGTGTCTGATATTTTCTTTTTCTCAATCTGTAGTTTCCTACAACGTAATTACTTCAGGTTCAGTTCAGTTCACTTCAGGTGCTCAGTTGTGTCTGGCTCTTTGTGACCCCATGGACTGCAGCACGCCAGGCCTCCCTGTCTATCATCAACTCCCAGAATTTACCCAAACTCATGTCCATTGAGACAGTGATATCATCCAACCATCTCATCCTCTGCCATCCCCTTCTCCTCCTGCCTTCAATCTTTCCCAGTATCAGGTTCTTTTCAGGTGAGTCAGTTCTTCACATCAGGTGGCCAAAGTATTGGAGTTTCAGATTCAGCATGAGTACATTCAATGAATATTCAGGACTGATTTCCTTTAGGATGGACTAGTTGGATCTCTTTGCAGTCCAAGGCACTCCCAAGAATCTTCTCCAACACTACAGTTCAAAGGCATCAATTCTTCAGCGTTCAACTTTCTTTACACTTACATCCAAACACAACTACTGGAAAAGCCATAGCCTTGACTGACGGACCTTTGTGAGCAAAGTAATATCTCTGCTTTTTAATATGCTGTCTAGGTTGGTCATGCTTTTCTTCCAGGGAGCAAGTAATTTTAATTTCGTGGCTGCAGTCACCATCTGCCGTCATTTTGGAGCCCCCAAAATAGAGTCTATCACTGTTTCTACTGTTTCTGCATCTATTTGCCATGAAGTGATGGGACCAGATGCCCATCACTTAGTTGGGATCTAAAATAGGATCTTAGATTTCTGAATGTTGAGCTTTAAGCCAACTTTTTCACTGTCCTCTTTCACTTTCATCAAGATTGTCTAGTCAAGGCTATGGTTTTTCCTGTGGTCATGCCTGGATGTGAGTGTTGGACTGTGAAGAAGGCTGAGTGCTGAAGAATTGATGCTTTTGAAGTGTGGTGTTGGAGAAGACTTTTGAGAGTCCCTCGGACTGCAAGGAGATCCAATCAGTCCATTCTGAAGGAGATCAGCCCTGGGATTTCTTTGGAAGGAATAATGCTAAAGCTGAAACTCCAGTACTTTGGCCACTTCATGCGAAGAGTTGACTCATTGGAAAAGATTCTGATGCTGGGAGGGATTGGGGGCAGGAGAAGAAGGGGACGACAGAGGATGAGATGGCTGAATGGCATCACAGACTCGATGGACCTGAGACTGAGCGAACTCCGGGAGATGGTAATGAACAGGGAGGCCTGGCATGCTGTGATTCATGGGGTCGCAAAGAGTTGGACACGTCTGAGCGATGAACTGAACTGATTATGTGTCAGGCTCTGTGCTAGAAAGATACAGAGCAATGAAAATAAACAAGACATGGCTCAGCTCTCATGGTACTCAGTCCATTTAGGAGGAGATAGGGAGAAACATAAATGAGGAGGATAATGTTGGTGATGATGACTTTTGGTGTGATGTACTTTTATGAAGAGAAGAGCATCATTAGTCACCAGACCTGCAGAACTAAAGATGTGGGGATAAACAGATGAGCCTGTGAACATTTGGTATTATCAGGGTAGGAAGTCCAAGATAAAGAGAGACTGTTGATATAACTGGTAAAACTAGTTCTGCTGATCACAAAAGACCTTACATGGTTTCATGGAACTTGGATGGGTTCCCCCCGCCCCTGCCTCTGTAGTTCCAATACTTTGGCCACCTGATGCAAAGAGCCGACTCATTAGAAAAGACCCTGATGCTGGGAAAGATTGAAGGCAGAAGGAGAAGGGGACAACAGAGGATGAGATGGTTGGATGGCATCACTGACTCAGTGGACATGAGTCTGAGATAGCTCAAGGAGATGGTGATGGACAGGGAAGCCTGGTGTGCTGCAGTCCATGGGGTCACAAAGAGTTGGACACGACTGAGCAAATGAACAGCAAGAAGGCAATGAGAAGCCATGGAAAGGCTTTCTAAAGGAGAGTGATATGTTCGATTTGCATTTAAGTTAGATGACTTCAGTCTCAGATAGGTATATATGCATAGGCAGAGAGTCCAGGTAGGTGACAGAGAAATAGTCTCTCAGAGATGGTAGGCCCTCCATGTGGGCAGTGATACAGACATGGAAAGGAAGGATAACTTTGAGAGAAATTTAGACTAAAATAGATTAAGTAATTGATTAGATAGGAGAATGAATGAGAACATAAGATGACTCCTATGTCTGAGTGGCTGAAGATAAATAATAGAAGACAACAAATACATTAGAAGATGGAAGATAAGTTTAGTTTTAGAAAAGTGTAAAATGACTATAAAGTATATAAATAGAGGTGCCTTATAAGCAGTTGACTATATAAATCTGGGACTCAAGAGAGAAGTCAGGGCAGGAGCTATCAACTTGGAAATCATGGAATGTACTTGTCTGGCTGGATCTAGGAGTCATATTCCTTACAGGCCAGGCACTGCACTTAACACTGGGTATACAGTAGATGCACAAAATAATTCTTGGTTCTTATCCTCACAGAGTTAACTATTTAGTGGTGGAAACAGACTTAATCAAAAGAGTGAAGCTACTATAAAGTAGTATAAGAGAGGGATTTGATTTTCAGTGGGGGGGGGGGTCATAGAAGTACTATGAAAATAACATATGGGGTAAAGCCATGACCCAAGGAAAAGTAATAGACCAAGGAAACCCAGGTAGCACGAAAATGTAGAGATTGGGAAGGGAGAACTGAAAAGGAGAAAAAGGCAGAAATACAGGTGAAAAAATAGAAACAACTATTGTCACGGAAGACAAGGAAGGAGAAAATTTCAAGGGAGAATATTCCAACAATGTTAAATTTAGCACAGAAGACAAGCAACATAGGGCTAAAATGACCCCTTGATTACAGGTATGGAGGTCTACATGACACTGACAAGCAAATCACTGCAGAATTTAGAAGACAGCTTTTAGTGAGTTGAGGAGTGAATGAGAAGTAAAAAACTGTTAAGGGGTGGAGAGCACAGCAGAGTGGAGCCTGAATAAGTGGCGGATTATAAGATCAGAGAAACTTTAGCAGTGGGTTGACATCATGAGAAAGAAGAATCAGGGTCTGAGAGTAAATGGAAAGGCTGGGATCAAAAGAACAAGCAGAAGGAATAGCTTCAGTTTGGAGGAAAGCACTCTATCCTTTTGTCTTCCCTGGTGGTAGAGCAGGTAATGAATCTCCCTACACTGCAGGAGACCACCTGCAATGCCAAGAGACACGGGTTCAGTCCCTGGTTTGGGAAGATCCCTGGACAATGAAATGGCAACCTGTGCCATTATTCTTGCCTGGAAAATTCCATGGACAGAGGAGCCTGGTGGGCTACAGTCCATGGGGTCACAAGAGTGAGACACAACTTAGCAACTAAACCACCACCACCACTCTAGATTGGCAGAGAGAGGTAGAAGTGGGTGTGTTTATAGAAGGGGACCTAGAATGTTGAATAGTTCATTACCAAAGGACTCACTATTGTAGTTTATAAAGGAGTCAGCTTCTCTGCTGAGAATGAGAGACCTGAGCAGAGTATAAGTCAGCAGTCATTGCTGAGGGGAAAGGGAAAGAAGATGACAGGGGACAAGAAAAAGAGTTGAGCTGCTATGCTAACGCTGACTTTGTAGTGGAGCCAACCCATCTGAAGATGTGATTTTTCTCCAACCTATCACTTGACAATCTGGATACAGAAGGAAAGTCACATTGCACATTTTGAGATTGAGTTTTGCCTGGTGGCTGTGACAAAACAGCCAGGCTGCGAAGATTAAGGGATTGAATGGAATTGTAGTTTAGGTCACCAACCATATGGGCCAAATCAAGGAAGGAAACAAGTGAGGCTAGAAAGGGGATGATTGGAATAAGAGGCTGAGATTTAAGAAGCTGGGGACACTAGGAGGCTGAAGAACAAGAGTTTTAAGAAAGGAAATGCATGATATTGGGAAGGATTCGGGATTTGGTCTGAGAGTGGTTACAAAGGATTTCTGATCTAAGCCAAAGACGGAGGTAACTCCAGTAAAGTGGGGTTTACTGGAGTTGGGGCTAAAAAACCGAGGCTCAGATATTGGCTAGTTCATCTACAAAATCATTTGAACACGTGAATATCAGCAGGTAACAGGAAGGAGTGGAGACAAAAGAAGCCAAAGGGTCAGTGAACCAGTGAAGAGGGGCTGGGAGGCTGGTATTTTTCAGTGATCAGAAGGAGTAGAGGAGGTACAGTCTAGTTGCAGGACCCTTAAAAGAAGAGGTTTTTTACTGATTGATGGGGGAGGAGTTTGAGGCAGGCTTCTAGGGCTGCCATAACAAAGTACCACAAACTGGGTAGCTTGAAACAACAGAAATTTACTCTTACACAGTTCTAGAGGCTGGAAGTCCACAAGTCAGGTGTCAGTGGGGCTGGTTCCTTCTAGAGGCTCTGAAAGAGAATGTCTTTAATACTGCTCTCCTAGCTTCTAGTTGCCACTGGCAAGCCTGGGTATTTCTTGGCTGACAGATGCATCACCCCACTCTCTGCCTCCATCATCTGTGGTATTCTGTCCTCTTGTGTCTTCACATCATCTTCTTCTAAGGACATCAGACCTGTTGGACTCAGGGCCCTTCCTACCTCAGTAAGACCCCATCTACTCTTAACTAATGCAACAGCCCAGTTGCCAACTAAGGTGGCATTCTGAGGTACTGGGGGTTGGGACTTGAACATATCTTTTAGAGCGACACAGTTCAACGCTTGGACAATTGGAAAAGGCCATTCCTATCACAAGAAGAACATGGTCAGAGGATAAACAGACAATGCACATCTTTGTGTGCTTGTTGTGGGGGTGGTGTATAACAGGCAGTAGCATCTCAGGTTGGAGCCAACTTTCAGTTAAAAAAATGAGAAAGAAGAAAATCAGAGAGGGTTCCAGTGAGCACTGGGGAGAAGTGCAGGGCCCAGGTGAGCACCAAGAAGGAAGAGAATAAGGAAAACAAAAGAGATGACTGGTCAGGGGCTTCATTGATGGGGTAATGACCGAGGAGACCAGAGATATGCCTAGGGATTGCCTGTCCTGTGGCCCCAGAAGTAACTCCAGAGCTCATGTGTGCACGTGGCTGTGTGGAGACAGGCTTTTGCACTGAAGGAGGAAGAGTGTATTAAAGCCAGCTTAGAGACCTTTAGGAAGGTCTGGGTGATAACTAGCATGCATAATTATAAAAATATACCTCTAATGGAGAGGACAGTATTGCGGCCAAAACCCCAGGTTTGGCACTGGACAACCCAGGATGAGACCAGGCCTCTGACATTTAACAATCACTTTACTTCTCTGGCCTCAGTTTCCACCTCTGTAAAATAGGGCCATCCTAAATCCATCGTGGGAATTACCTGTGCTAATGTCTAAACTGAACTGAACTGAATGTCTGTCTGGCATCTAGAGCATGGTTTCCCATGAAGTAAATGCTCAATAAATGGCAGCCATTTATTATAAGATAACTTTTTATTTTGCAGCAATTTTACAAGGAATTCTTATATGCTTTTAAATAAATTCACCAAATTCTGCTTACATTTTCCATTTTTTCTCTGTTATACATGCATGTCCCTCTGTATAGACACGTTTTTATTTATATCTCTTTCTATTTCTACTTATATTTCTATCTGTAATTTTCCTTCCCTAAATCTTTTGAGAGTAAGTTTGGAGACACTGTGCCCCTTAGTAAATAATCCAGTATATATTTCATAAGTACAGTAGTGTCCTCTTATAACCACACTGTGATGATCAAAACCAGGAAATATAACCTGATACAATACTATTATCAACAATGTATATTCTTTTTAGACTTTTATTTCCTTAGTGTAGTTTTAGGTTTACAACAAAATTGAGAGGAAGGTACAAAGATTTCCTATATATCCCCTGCCCCTATACACACATGAACTTCCCCATTATCAACATCACTTGCAGAACAGTACATCATTTTTATTAAGAATAAATCTATATTGACACATTGTAATAACCCAAAGTCCATATTAATTTAGGGTTCATACTGTACATTCTGTGGGTTTGGGAAATGTACAATGACATATATCCATCATTATAATATCACACAGAATATTTTCACTGCCTTAAAAATTCTGTGTTCTGCCTATTCATCTTTCCTTCCCTCTGCTCCTGGAAACAAACCACTGATCTTTCTCCATGGTTTTACCTTTTCCAGAATGTCATATAGTTGGAATCATATGGTATATAGCCTTTCTAGATTATCTTCTCTCACTTGGTAATATGCATTTAAAGTTCCTCCATGTTCTTTCATGACTTGCTAGCTCATTAATTTTTAGCACTGAAAAATATTCCATTCCAGCTACTGAAGGACATCTTGGTTGCTTCCAAGTTTTGGCAATTACAAATAAAGCAGCTATAAACATCATTTTGCAGGTTTTTGTGTAGACATACATTTTTAGCTCTTTTAGGTGAAGATAAAGGAGCATAACTACTGGATTGTATGGTAAGAGCACGTTGAGTTTTATAAGAAATCACCAATCTGCTTTACACAGTGGCTGCACCATCCTGTATTCTCAGCAGTATAGGAGAGTTCCTGTTGTTCCATATACTCCCCAGCACTGACGTCAGTGTCCTGGATTTTGGCCATTCTAATAGATGTGTGGTAATATCTCGTTCCTTGGAGAAGGGCATGGCAACCCACTCCAGTATTCTTGCCTGGAGAATTCCATTGACAAAGGAGCCTGGCGGATTACAGTCACAGGGTCTCACACGACTGAAGCAACTTAGCATCCACGCACCATCTCATTGTTGTCGTAATTTACATTTCCCTGATGATATAGAATATGGAGTACCTTCCATTTAATTATTCATCAATTTTCTGAAAACAGTTTGATAACTCTTTGATTTTTCCCAGTCTAGGATCTAATTCTGTATCACACATTGCATTCGTTTTCATGTTTCTTTATTCTTCTTTAATATTAGCTCTCATTTATGTTATTCGGCCTTGATATTTATGAAAACCACAAGCTAGTTATTTTGCAGAATGTCTCATGGGTTGAATTTACCTGATGTTCCCTCATGATGTGATTCATATTATTCATTTTTGTCAGAAAACCAAAGAAGTAATGTTGCATTCTTCTTGATACATCATATCACAAGGTGCATGATGTTAATTTGTTTTTAGAGATCAACCTGATCACTTAATTAATAGGAAACAGTCTTTTTATTTTATCATTCTTGTTGCTGTTAAAAATATAAGAGGGGCTCTGTTTCAGTATGATTCTCTTTTCACTGCCAAATAAAGCATTATCTTTCCTGTGACCTTTCCATGGGTCAGTACACCTAAATTTGGACTTTTCATCTGAATCACAGAGTAACCAAAGGGACAGAAAATGGTACTTTTGGGTGAACCAGAAGGAATTAGAACTTGGACTTGCTGAACCTGGTTCCATTTAAGGCCCAATTCCAGGATAATTACTCTGCATTAAAAAAGAAATCCCTTCCATACTCTGCACTTATTTTTGACTGAATTTATTTCTAAGTTTATTGTGATTGCCTTGGTCTGCTCCCCCTAATAATTCAGGATTCTTCTTAGGGATTACATAAAGCACACAACAGTTTGAGAGAGGTCTGGAACATTCATATCTTTCTTTTAGGAGAGCTCAGTTCAACCGTTGCTGTTGTTTTAGAGCCCCTATGTCAAGGACTAACGAAGTGATATGGGGTTGTTCAGAGACTTTAGTCTCCAGAGGCACATGGAGTTAGGCTTTGGATTTGTTCTTCAAATATTGAAGAATTCTTTATGGTCATGTTCTTGAAGAACAAGCAAAGGAAATCCGTATCGTTCAAGCTTTAGTTTAATGGTACTATGTACCACTGAGGTGGAAGGAAGAAGACTTACCTTTAATTCAGATGAAACATATTTGAGAAATGATCCATATCCATTAAAAAGGTCAGCTTTGCATCTCATGCCAAAGTTTTTCAGAAAAGGTAGCCCACTGCATTCATTCGATTTTCCTGATTTTGTATATCTGACTCTACATTTGCTTTTACAGAGCACAGACTAATGCAAGCACACTATTCATTCCTTACGCCACTAATGAGCCAAGATTATAACTCATATAGCTCTCTGCGTATCACAGCAATAGCAAAACACTGCCAAATACAGCCATGTCTAACTATTATGAATACCTTTAAGCTTGGGGGCCATCACCACAATAACTAGCACTGTAATTAGCTGTTTAATCAGACTGGCTTGGGAAAACACACTAAATACTATTATTGCACTAAATATCTGGTAGATGACTAATTGCCAGCTTAAAAATTCAGAACCATGACCCCGTAGAATGTCTATAACAGTGTAAAATGCTTTACAATTATTCGTTAAGAATAAGATGCGCATCTATTGCATGTCTCCAACCTACTAAATGTTAATGCTGAAGGTTTTATGCAGACCATGTTCATAAATTTACAAACTGTGTCCATGAATTTAAATCCTAATAACTCAGCTTATTAGACTCCAATCACATCTTCTCCCTAAAAAGGCAGTGTTTTACAAGTAGACTATAAATGTGTTCATTGACTAATAATTACTTATATGACTTCAAAAATAAGGTGGCTTGCAGGGGTATCTTGATTATTTTGTTGAAGTGCTGAGATGATTCCCTATTTCCCCAAACCCACCCACTGTTTTAGTGTGAACATATGCCTGCTACAGAGATTTCAACCTGCTCTTCTTCTTATGCCTCAGGCTCAAAAGGCAGCTTGAGGAATGTCTGCTACTCACCCAGCTTTGATGTTGTATCCAGAGGGAAAGGGTCCCCACACAGCCCATGGGTCACCTGGGTACTGGTGACACCTCTCCTTCTGAAAGGGGCTGAAAGTAAAAGAAAGTGTTAGTCACACAATCGTGTCCGACTGTTTGCGACCCCATGGACTGCCCAGGAGGTTCCTCTGTCCACGGGATTTCTCAGGGAAGTACAATGGAGTAGGTTGCTATTCCCTTCTCCAGGCAATCTTCCTGACCCAGGGATCGAAGCCAGGTCTCCTGCACTGCAGGCAGATTCCAGTCCAAACTGGTCCTTTGAGAAGTTTACACGGATATTTTACCAGGGGTTGCTACCACTTCCAAGCAGGCTCTTGCCGCCAGTCTGGCTAAATTCTGGATCAGGTGATGGGTCTTCCTATCTAAATTTCCTTACAATTTCAAGTTGGTGAAATAGGATTATCCTTCCTATTGAGAAAAGCATTTGATTCTAGAGGCAGTCAAATTAGTAGCAGGTCATCTGCAATAAATAGATATATTTATTCATTCTGCAAACACAGTGAAATAGAAACATATCAAGTCTTGCTTGTGTGAGCTTCATCCCCACAGATTGTACCTTCACCTCTGCAGAAAATGAAGGTGCTTTGTGAGTTAGGGGTGAAGTTTTTGATCATTTAAAACCTTATGGAAGGAAATTTTACAGTTCCTAAGGTACCTATTTCAGTTATTCATACTCCTCATAGCTAGGGAATTTTTATTTATTCTAACTCAGGATTTCTCAACATCTGCACTACTGACATTTAGGACTAGAAAATTCCTTGTTGTGGGGGCTGTCCTGTGCATTGTAGGATATGAGTAGTCCCCCAGGCCTCTAGTCACCAGTAGCACATCCCTAGTTGAGAGAATCAAAAGTGTCTCAGACACTGCCAAATATTCTCTGGGGGACAGGGCTAATAATCTAACTTGAATTTGTTCTTTTACAATCTGATGTCATGTTTTTGTTACTGTTTATATTTACTGTAGAGATAGAGATTAATTTGCCATTATTTTCTGTTGAATAATATCAAGGGAGGTCAGGCAGAGGAACCAGAGATCAAATTGCCAACATCTACTGGATCATCGAAAAAGCAAGAGAGTTCCAGAAAAACATCTACTTCTGCTTTATTGACTACACCGAAGCCTTTGACTGTGTGGATCACAATAAACTGTGGAAAATTCTGAAAGAGATGGAAATACTAGACCACCTGACCTGCCTCCTGAGAAATCTGTATGCAGGTCAGGAAGCAACAGATAGAACTGGACATGGAACAACAGACTGGTTCCAAATAGGAAAAGGAGTACATCCAGGTTGTATATTGTCACCCTGCTTATTTAACTTATAGGCAGAGTACATCATGAGAAACGCTGGACTGGAAGAAGCACAAGCTGGAATCAAGATTGCCAGGAGAAATATCAATAACCTCAGATATGCAGATGACACCATCCTTATGGCAGAAAGTGAAGAAGAGCTAAAGAGCCTCTTGGTGGAAGTGGAAAGGAGAGTGAAAAAGTTGGCTTATCTGGAAGAAGCACAAGCTGGAATCAAGATTGCCAGGAGAAATATCAATAACCTCAGATATGCAGATGACACCATCCTTATGGCAGAAAGTGAAGAAGAGCTAAAGAGCCTCTTGGTGGAAGTGGAAAGGAGAGTGAAAAATTTGGCTTAAAGCTCAACATTCAGAAAACCAAGATCATGGCACCCGGTCCCATCACTTCAGGGCAAATAGATGGGGAAACAGTGGAAACAGTGTCAGACTTTATTTTTCGGGGCTCCAAAATCACTGCAGATGGTGACTGCAGCCATGAAATTAGAAGACACTTACTCCTTGGAAGGAAAGTTATGACCAACCTAGACAGCATTTTAAAAAGCAGAGATATTACTTTGCCAACAAAGGTCTATCTAGTCAAGGCTATGATTTTTCCAGTGGTCATGTATGGATGTGAGAGTTAGACTATAAAGAAATCTGAGCACAAAAGAATAGTTGCTTTTGAACTGTGTGGTTGAAGAAGACTCTTGAGAGTACTTTGGATTGCAAGGAGATCCAACCAGTCCTTCCTAAAGATCAGTCCTGGGTGTTCATTGGAGGGACTGATGTTGAAGCTGAAACTCCAGTACTTTGGCCACCTAATGTGAAGAGCTGACTCATTGGAAAAGACCCTGATGCTGGGAAAAATTGAGGGTAGGAGAAGAAGGGGATGACAGAGGATGAGATGGTTGGATGGCATCACCAACACAATGGACATGGGTTTGAGTGAACTCCAGGAGTTGGTTGATGGACAGGGAGGCCTGGCATGCTGCAGTTCATGAGTTCGCAGAATCGGACTAATTCGACTGAGTGACTGAACTGAACTGAACTGAAGCAGATGCAAAAGTTTCATCCTCTGACTAGATCTCATGTTGTTAAGAGTATAACAGTGTAACACTGGCATGATTGTTTTAATTCTTATTGACAAGATTCCCAGTTTCCTTTCCCCCCATTTTTTTCATTATGTTCATAGGCAAGAGTGTCATAGACAGATTGCTAGCTGGCTTTCTTTTGAAGTCAGTGATTGTTAACTATTTTTATAATGTCCATTCAATATGGAAATTGCTGAAAGCTATATAGCCTCTCCCTAGAAAGATATGCATACACATACAATTTTTGCACATAATTTTAAGAAATTCAAAGCTACCACCTCTCTAAGCCCCCTTTCCTGCATCCCGGGTTAAGAGTCTATGTTTTAAAACTAGTGCTGCTTCCTTGAGTTATGATTTTGTGAGGTTATGAAATAAAGGAGGCCTGAATATGGATATTCATAATAATAACTTCATAAGAGTAGGACACAACTGAGCGACTGAACTGAACTGAACTGAATATGGATAATAAAGTTTGATCAGCATGATGGCTTTGCTCTTTCTAGGTAAACACTGCAGGCACTGTTAACCTTTTGCCAAGCATCCTATTTTCATCTCCATTGTTATTATGGGTCTTTGTGTTGTTGCTAACCCATTATTGCTCTTTGCTTTAATTACTGATTTTGACAGCAGCAGAGCCATATTACTCAACAATAGAAGATGGGATGTGTGCCACCCTTCCCTCTG